>JAHQIW010006050.1:0-74306 GCA_019055375.1 Parelaphostrongylus tenuis | reverse complement strand
CGATATATTTTATTCATTGATGAATCTTACACAAGATCTTTGAAAAATCTTCAAGATAGCTAACGTTTCGGCGGTATCGCCTTTATCATAATTACCATGACCCTAAACGAGTGTTGATAAGAAGTTTTCTTCTCATGACTTTGGTTATCGTACACGTTGCATCGAGACAAATCGAGTAGAGTGAATCACTGCACGAAAGAAGTAGCGCTCCCAATGTCGATTTTTTTTTTCTCGAGACTCCAGCCTGTTGATGTGACTAGCATCACTAGGCAATTCAACAGGATACAGGACGGTCCTTGGGTAATTGTCAGCGAGCTGTATTTGCTTTTCCGATGACAGTCCGTCCTGCAGCAGTTATAGTAGTGCTAGCTAACATATAAGAAAACAAAGCGTACGATGTAGGTATCGTAGTCTCCGCATTGAGACGAATCGAGTAGTGCACAGGCTTTATCAATGAAAGAAGAATATTGATCATCTACACCGAGCTTCACTGAAACTTTGAATTCAAAATTTGCAGTGTTAACTAAAACTAATCCGATTGCTGCACAATAGATTGTCACCGGAGGAGCAAGCACAACTTTATCGACAGTTGCTCAAGGACCGTTTTGTATTGTGGGGAACTACTGTGTGATCTTAGGTTACATCATCATGGATGGAGTATCGTATTAAAGGCAACACTTTGGACTCCGCTTTTTGTGTAGTGGTCATTTTACTCGATTCATATAACGGCTACGATAACCAACATCGTAAAAAGACCAATTGTTGTGGACATTCGTTGCGAACTTTCGTCGTTCTGATTGAGACGATGCACGCCGGCTCGTTGGCTAGTAAAGATTTTCAAAATGCTTTAGCAATGAAAAGGAAGGTATTGAAAGATGTAGCTGCAGTCTCGTAATAAAACTAGGTGGAAGAAAAGTTGCTTAACACGATCGAGAAATTCAAGTTTTTGCTTAATTAACGCATAATAGGCTACTGTATTGTAAATCCATAGCTTATCTCACTACTATATCCATAAGAAACTCCCGCAGCAGTACTAGCTATGATGCATCAGATTTTGATTCACTAAAAGGATACCAAATGATGACGATGGACAAAACTGAGCATCGATATTGGTCCTGCGCTTGGGGGTGTTATTAAATATTCGAAATAATTTGAAAACGTGAAATTGTCTAAACTTTTTCTAGAAAATGAGTTCGAGGATTCGACACGAATCCAAAAAGTGCTGAGATTCACATTATGAAATGTGATGAGGGTTCCCGTAAAAATTACGTATTTTACAATATTATCACCTACACCATGTTCATGTACAAACTTGATTGTTGCCCTCAAGCTACCTATGAAAGTCACCGAAAGAGAACGATTGAGACGAAGAAATTCAAAAATGAAATATTTGATTAAATGATTGTGAGAACGTTTGAAACCTTTCTGAGGTTCACACATCTGTGGCTTGCGAGCGTTTCGGCGGTACCGCCCGCGTCACCAGAGCTAGACGCCCCACACCGAACCCTACATTATAGCAAAGATGGAGACGTAGTAGTGATAGCACAATAGCACATCGTATTGTGCTATCCTTTTTCTTCAGATCAAATACCAATGATATCATGTGCTATCACTAAACTTTTCCTCATTCCTGCTATAAAACAGGGTTCAGCGTAGGGCGTGTGGCTCTTAATGAAGTGGGCTATACGCACCATCCTCGAAAGGGGAAAAAATTCCTTCTCTTTTTCTTGGTACCGTCAACGTCTCGAGTTAACGACGGAACACCTCTGAAATTTCGTTTTCAAATTTGAAGTATACAAACAAAATCGGTCACGTTTCAGTGAAGTGTTATTTTTTGAAAGAACGATTCTAATCAATTACAAGGCGACAAAGGAATATTCGACCCCATTCGTTGAAAATGAACTTTTTATAATAGTGTAAGTGAGCATTCGAAAGCTGAAATCTCTGGTAAGCGCGATACATGACCTGTTTTTCAAAAGACTCTTTTATGACACTGTGAAATTCGAAATAAAGCAATGTTTCACATCGGCTGCGCGTTCTAAACATTACTTCGCTTTAAGCACGAAACGCACATGGATGAGTGGAGAAAATCTTGTAATATCAGAGTCCTATATTTAGTCTGAAGTTTCTTCCAAGACAGAGAAGTAATTCCTAATTAAACAACAGTCATATCTTTTCATGTAAGAATATCAATCGGTGATCGCGCCAGCCCCCATGTCGCCCCACCGTGTGACCCGAGAATTGTTCAAAGAGCACATGATCGCGTGCTGCAGAGAAGCGGTCTTTCCAGAAGATAAACACAATGTTGGAAGCTTGAATCCTGAGCTATCGCATGGTTACTAATAGCCTACGAAAGAGCTCAGTCTTGAGAGGAAAATGCATAAGTGAAACACAAGACTTTTCCTTCTGTGCCAACATCAAAAAGAGAAGCTTTTTTCAAAATTGCTATCAAGTACCGCGCTAGCCAAAGATCTAGGATTTTGAATGATTACTAACACTTTTGTAAAAGTTCTTGTCCAGTGAATGGAGTAGAATAGTCATTTATCGTCTTATAATGAAGAAGTAACGACAAAAGTTTTCACGACTTTGAGTCGAAATCAGTTTATCAATATGCATAAATCTTATAAGCATCTCCGTTATGTATGAAGTGTGATAATGAGTTGAAAGAAGTTCCGTCTCATGTCTTGTCCTTATGGAACGTTCTTCATGAAAAAAGTGAGTTTTTCGAAGACTTGCGTATAAAGTACGTAAAAACTGTGTTGCCCACCTCAACGTATGGTGCTCCTTTGTTCCAATTCTTGCTAACTCTATTTGAGGTAGAGGTGGAGGTAATGGTCGAAGTGCTGGATGTTCCTGCGTTTTAGAAACAGAAAAGGCAAATGAATTGCTAGCTGAGTTCTATGAGCCCGATAACTCGGCGAACGTTCAACCAATGTGTCATACATGCCTTGTATGCGTCGAGATAGAACTTAACAGTCAATTTTTTGCTTTGTTCTGCTTTTTTAACATCTCATCCGTCGTCACATAATTTATGCAGATCTCAGCACATCCCGCATTAGCTTCGTTTTTTCGCGTTCATCCTCTATAAGCCATTTTGGGTGTTATTTTGGCTGCTGCTTGAGGATTTCACTTCTTTGTGATTATCACAGAATGCTGTCGAGATCTTGAGGATAGCCAAGCTCACGCGTCTCCATGTGGACTTGCTGGGAAACGTTGTGTTAGAAGAGCGAACTTTGTCTCTTGATAGCATGCATAATTAATCACTGCACTATACTCTCTCCATAATTGATGACAATTTTCTCTTACGCATCTTTTTTCATGGAATTGATAAACCGATGAGAACAATCCCATAAATGTAGATTTTGCTCTTCTTTTTAGCATCTGATACCTCCAACGGCAGTTGATTGTTAGTCAATAATTTGGGTCCTACACGCAGAGGATCCCTGAATAAGTCGCTAGGCTATATTGATACGCTGAGAATGTTAAACAGGGACTGAAACATTGATTTCAGGACGAATGTGCACTTACTTAAACGAAGGAGGCCTTGGGAGATAAGTTTTTTTTTACACTGCGCCAATCTGATACACAGCTTCTGTACTCATGTAGATGTCCACATGTATGGCGCCCTATCATGTATGGATACTGTATGGCCAAAACCAACAAATCTAATGGGCGTAATGTTTTGACACTAATAGATACTATCGCAGTGCTGGATGTTGACGAAGGGCTAGCTCAAATGTCGGGGCCATTCTAGGCCGCCTGAATCTAGAAGGAATAAGGTGATCATTACCTACAATTCACGATCATCCGATTGAGCTCTCTACTGATAAGGATCTGGTCATGCTAGCTGAGAAGTTCTGGCACAGTGTTATCAGGGAAGTTGACACGACAGGACGAGGCTCATTAATTTCCGTCTATGATATTGGATAAGAACTGTTTCTCGGAACATGCTATAGTAGACTATTCCACGACGATGGCGTTCTACATAACAAGAGTTCGGCCGTGAACATTAATGCACTCGAACAAGCAGGAGCCAACATGTCGTGTGGTCTGGTAAGGGCTCTTGTAATGAAAGGATCTGTTGAAATTTGAGCGTGGTCTTAATAAAGCACTCGAAGGAAAGGTATAAGCAGGATTTCAGATTAGACACTTGCGGATGAAGCGATGCGGATCAATAGGCTTTGATCATATTCGTGGTCAACTCACCGACATCAAGCTAAAACAGAGACATGGTCTTAGGATCGAGTCCAGATCACCAAAGTTTCTAATACCTTTCTCAAAATCTGAACAACAAGTACGCGTTTTGAAGAGCATGAATCATGTACAATTCACACGCGGAACATCTCAAACAAGTCGTATATGATTCATATCGTGCTAGGCCAATGAATAGGGTTTTTTCCTCCGTTTAAAAGCAAGCAGAACTCAGAAAAATTTAGAAGTATTTAGATATGTGTTGTCAATAAGTTATCAAAGTGTCCTACTTATATCTAGACGGACGCGGAAGTAAAAACACCAATCTGATCATAGCCTTACTACACTTGTTTAAGGTAATACTAATTAAGAGGACTGTGGCTAATTTAAAGGAGGAAGGATATGAAGAGACTAATGAAAAGTCATGCTGATAATGATTGTTCTAAAGCTATCGTTTGAATGAAGACTCAACACATTTTAAAGTTTTATAGATTGCAGAGAATAACTCACAGCTGAGGCGACATAAGGTAATACATTGTGGTTTACTATCCCTAATGGGCCACGTGTTGAGAACAACTGTTAGAGTAGACCACTCAGTGATCACTACTAACTCAAAAACAACTGTCCCAAAAACGGGTATCATCAAAACTACTTATGAGTGTAAATATCAAAAGATTGGCTCTTTGAGCTGCAGCGAGGTTTTTAGTCAATGTTTTTATTGTTGTACACCGTCTTAAAGACAAGTATTTGGTATCTTCATAGAGTGATTTCGATGCCGTGGTTAGCAAGAAGCCGGTCTCAAGGAATATCTTCAACCCCTAAGGCTCGGCGTTTATCGGCTGAGGCACACGATTGTTTGAAGGCCTTTCAAGCTGGACTTAACTTCTCTCTTGAACATTAGGTAGTGATTCAAAAGCTCAAATCTTTGTAATTTTAACAATATGTTTGATTCAAAAGAAGCCTTTTTATTACGGTGTAGCAGCGAATACAAAATTATATTTCACACTCAATTTGCTTTGATTGCTCTGATGGGGCTTGTATATGGCTCTTTGTCAAACTCTTCTTACTAGTCATTCGATAACTCCAATCCGACGATTTCGACGCTGCAATTAGTTTTTTGAAAATTTACAACACAACTCAGTAGGAGCGAAAAGAATACTACGTTTCGCATTCAATGTTTTTAGTGTGCAGAAAAACTTTTCGTGCACGAAAAATCTCTGAATATGTAGAGAAAATTATGGAGCAACATAGTAACATAAAGAACCTATAGTTTTTCTTCCCTAATAAAGAAAAAGCATTAACTGAACAACGGAAATCGCTTGCTTTTTGTGAGTTGCGCTGTGAGATCGATCAACTGCCATCATTGAAGAGTTGAGTGATAGAGCTGCATCTTACCGCATACTCCTAGCAAGCACAAGCTCGTATGCTGTGGATTGACAAAACGTCATTATCAAGGAACACTAGAGATTTCCAGACATCAAAGAACGTCAGAAAATAGAATTTTTGCTGTGCAACACCTCTATAATCAGATGGCCCCATGTGGTAAACCAGTCCCAATAAGTTTAGTATTCACAGTAAATTTTATTCCACCGTGTGGAACAACTTACGGCAGCTGTCAAGACATTTAGATAACAAGTCTTTATTTATCATATATCAATCTCTCATATCATAGATTCATTGACTTTGAAAAGCCCGTATCCTCGACAGCGGAAACGGGCCGATATGTTTACCAATGGCTTCACGTGGCGCTGTCCACAGCCCTCTTTTCTAATTAAAGCTGCTATTTCCATCATCTGCATCCTAAATGCTAGCCAAATGCTATCTACCAAGGAACAGTAGAACATTCCTCTCAGGAAGCTTTATTGCACTACGAGTACACAGAGATAGTGATATAAAATACAAAAGGACACCAACCAGTACTTCTCAGGTAAGATAAAATAACGTGGAGATCGTATTGACGAATGGATGGTTTGGAATTACAAGACCTCAATTTTTCTCCCCACGAATCCGGCGTGCAAGTTGCATGTCCTTGCGCTTGATAGTGACACGCTTCTCATAGGATGCAATCTGGCTGGTGTCCTCGAAGAGGTCGATAAGATACGCCTCAGCAGCTTCCTGGAAAATAAACATTTACGTCAATATTAGATTGCATGGACGTGACAGTATTCAAAAGCTTGCCCAATGTCCTTAATGTTTCTGGATCAATACTGCAAATACCCTAAATCCATAGAAAAGAGCAGTGTAATCTTTACAAAAAGGGCGGGCAGACACATGCGCCTTCAAACAATAAAGTACTTCTTCGTTCTTGAATCTTTTCGAGAATAAAAATAAATAAGAATCACTAAGTCAGTAAATCATTAGAAATTACTAAAACTAGTATTGAGTACTATTTTCAGTCTTAACTGCTCTTATCTATGGAATTTTTGAGTGCAATAATATGAGCGACAGTATTTTGACTCTCTGCTGCATCAATAAAGGAGTCTTACAATTAATAGTTTACTTTAAAGATGAGATAAATTGAATGAGTCTTTCGGCGTTGATCAGCCACTAAGGGATGCGTTATGCATTCGACTCTACCAAGTATTCTTTGAGGTAATTAAATTCATACATGGCCTTTACAATGACTCGCGGTGGATTACCATCGAATCGAGGCAGAGCTATTTATCTTCTCAGACAATTCTTGTACCTATTTACAGAACCCGAAGGGATGAAGAGGCTTGGTAGGCCTTGAGCGCGGAATCGAACCATTAACCACGCTTGTGTCGCGGGCATCTCTGGCCTCTGCGTCATGAGCGCCTTTGGACTTGTTGACGAAACATAGCGAAAAAATGCTGTAATGAGGACCATCGAGTGCATTTTTTTATTCTGGAAGCTTTCAACCCTGCGCATTATATTCAATACGTAATGAGGGGAGAAAGCTGTAAAGGCTTTATGCAAAAGTGTTATCGTTACCTGGAGGGCACCTATGGCAGCCGACTGGAAGCGCAGTTCCGCATCGAATTCATGTGCTATGTCACGGACCAGTTTCTGGAAAAGTCGGCCAATAAGAATCAATCTCTGATATTTCTATAACCTCAACGAACGAGTCACTGATCTTGTTACTCACCTGGAACGGTCGCTTGCTGGCGACAGACTCCATAGACTTCTGAAATTCATCGATCTCGCGTTGCGCAATGGTGCAAAGCCGATAACCACTAGGCTTTTCCACTCCTTTACGGTCGAATAAAGGGCGCTTGATGGCCAGCTGCTCACGGGGAAACTCGATTTCTCTAGTCGATTTTCGAGGTTTTCGCTTCTCACGAGTCATACGTTGCACGTTATGAAAGCTTTCACTGCAAGTAGAACCAGAATGGAATAGAAAAAAGAGGAAATTTCAAGCAAAAGACGTGACGATACGACAACCAAATGAGTGGGCAGCGATCAGTACAAGTCCATAGAATAGCTTGGAACAGTAAGGGGCCCAGGCGAACGGATCTCGATCCATCTCTCCCTCTCCCTATACCGCTGTCTCTCTCTCTTTCTCTCTCTCGATCTACTCCTCACTCCCTCCCTCCCCCTCTCTCTCCTCTGTCTCTACGTATATCTATCTCTTTTGATCTACACTCTATAAAGATTGAAACTTTTTCAAAATGCAGTCCCCAGCCCTCAAAATAAAAAACAAAAAGAAATTCTAAAAAACACTATTTTATCCGAGAAAGCACCACAAAAATCACGTAACTACGCGGGAATGCTGTCCACTATAACAAACAGTGGGAATCTCCACTTAGTGATATCCTAGTCAGTATTTCCTGGCCGCATTATCACCCCCTCTTCTAGACGATCGATAATTGAACCGGGTTCTTCACTGAATGAAAAGCACTACACTTAGGCGGAATAATTGAGACCGCACCGCTCGTGTAGCAGAAAAGAATAGAATGGACGACACTTAGAAAGATAGAGAGAGAGAACAACAACAACAGAATGAAAACCCATTGATGAAGAGTGATGTGCAAAACTTTCGCGTCAGGCGGGACTAGAACTCGCATCTCACTCTTTCCGGGTATGCGTGCTGTATACGTTACACTACTGACGCCCATTTTGCACATCGCTCTTTCTACTCTATAGCGCACCTAGAATGAAAACCACTTCACTTGGGGGGGGGGGGGGGATTAACTGGGAACACAACGCTTGTGAAGCAGAAGAGAACAGAATGTGAAACACTTAGAAGGATAAAGAGAGAGAGAGACAGAGAGAGAGAGAGAGGGAGAGAAAGAAGGAAAGAAAGGATAACCCTACTTTCTCGCTTCACTAGAGAAAATTGGTGACACTTTGTGGGGATTCTCAAAAGCGACTATCTATGCTCTAACCTTTTTAGGGCCATAGACTCACGTCGTCTGCATTGCTATCCCCCAAAGTGGCAAAGCGTTGCACGTATTATTGTGTTTCTTCAAATGCATTATTGCTCTTATATATGTCCAAGACTTCTTATGTTTCTGATGTTTTTTGTTTACACGTATACCTGAGTGAAATGAGTGTTAAGCAAAAACTTGACTTCAGACGGGAGTTAAACCCGTGTTTGACCCATATCGTGGGCGCGCGCTGTCACTATACCACCGAGGCTCACCTTTTACTCACTGCACATTCTTTGATATCTCTATCATAGATATCAGCCACATACTGGGTACATAAAGTGGTACTACTTACCGACAAAATCTTTTAGAGGTTTTTGGCTGACAGTTATGACAGAACGATATTGAAGACTGAGTGGTGGGTAAGCGGTGGCTGATGTGATGCAGTGGTAGCGCGCGCCTCCGCTATGCATAAAACGCGGATTCAACCCCCGTCCGAGGTCGAACTTTTGCTTGTCACTCAATTCTCTTAGGTGCATCATTGTTGTTATTTTCCTAATAACAACAACGTAATACATCTACACATAACATAACGTCGCAACAACGACAGCAATAATACAGTTGAATTGATACATAATGCATTCAGTGCGTTCTGACGCTGGGTGTAAGAGATGCAGAGGAGGTGGCTCTACTGTTCCGGAACAATCAACCTCCGCAGCGTTCAGTAGTCCGCAGCTTTGTCTTAGCCAGTCAAAACGCAAGGTTCTCATGATAAAAAGCATTCAAAGATGTGACGTTCCGGCGAAATCGACTTCTTCAGAGCCATGAAATATTAGGTTGTCTACGACCTCTAGCCAGCCATGCAGATCCATCACCTCTAGAGAAGTGTTTGGCTAATTGAATCGTAGACAAGTTGTTCTTTCCAGGCTCTTGAGAAGTTGTATTCCACCGAAAAGTCGACTGTGAGAGAACCTCGTGTATTGGCTTATCGAGAAGAAATTGTGAGCTAGCAAAGATACTTGCACTTTTACTTTCTACCAAAGAATAATTTGAAAAACTGCGAAAACGCTCTACGTCACAAATAATTCTCTCTGATAATACCAAAAATTGAACCTAAGTGGTAATTCACCACTCTGTTCTTCCAGCATCTAAAGGTAACATTGAAAAAAAATTACGATGGAATAGCACGGTTGGATATGAGCTACAACAAATAAAAATGGATAATCTTGAGATCATAACTCTACTGACTCCCTTCTCTCTCAGAAGTTTGCTCATTAATATCAATAACGCTGACAGATACGCAAAACATTGAACTTCCAACGGAAGTTGAACCCGCGTGTCATCCAATCGATAGGCGTTTGATAACCACTGAACAACTAGGGCTTCTACATTATCATCACTCTTACTCCGATACGAGGCATCGGAGTTGTTATCACTAGATAGAACCTATCGGAAGTGTTATCAACGTCGTGTTCGATTCCCGCCCGAGGTTCATAGCCTAGCATGTCGTTCAATAATCTCGGATATATAGTTATAACACCATAACACTGCTCCTAAAGCGGTAAAATGAACAAATATAAGATTTACCGGATACGCACAAGTTGCTGGCCTCCAGAGTAGAGTCGGCTATGTAGACGATAGCGCAAAGCCAGCTGTGTTCACCGATAGTGTTGAGATCGAGCTCCGTTATCGTGAAAACCCCACTTCTCCTTAATAGTTTTGATATATGAGCTAAACCTGCAAAGAAATACAGTATAAAAACTCCTGCCAATATTCAGACGACTGTAGGAGAGAGTTTGGGTAAGGGATCGAGCCAAAGCATTATGTATCACCTCAGTTTATGATTCACTGCATGACTATCTGATGAGCTCTCCTACTACAATACGTTTTATGTCTCACTGAAATCTCACTAGATATGGGTGGGTAACAGATGGAGTTTTGAGTACTGAAATCAACGCTGAACAAGAAAGTTAAGAAAGCGCCAAAAGAAGTTCTTCTTAGCTAAGCGCCAGCATGTAGTGTAGGACCGGATTAAACTACAATGATCTACAACAAAATCTCTTGAAAAATAAAGGTTCTCGCAGCTGTACGGAGTGGTATTACTACGTGTGTGGCTGGCAGAATGGGCCGTTCGACCTCTCGGTCGACTGTTTCCTTAAAACCTCAACAGAAACTTTCAATATATTTAATCTTTAAAGATGTTTTTAGCCTTTTCCAAGGTTGTTACGTTACATGTCGCTTGTGCTTTACGTTGCGTTTCGGCGGTACAGCAGATTACGCATGAATCTAAACTTTCCAAGGCTCAAAGAAGCAGACAAAGCTCACTGATACGTTCACTCATTGCAAAACAGATACTATGCTAGGGAATTTAGTGTCTCTTATTAAGTAAAGAGATGTCTTCAGAAGGCATGCAACAAACGTTAATCATATTGTCCACTAGATTCTTCTTAAGCTCGAGAAAAGCATTTCGCGCAGTAGCTTGATTACGTCTAGGAAAAGATCTATAATGTTTTAGAGCAGAAAGAATCATACAGTCGATATTGATCCATATATATCCGGATGATGATAGGAAATACGACTCTTTACCAAAGCATAGAGTAACTAAAGCTGTAAACTAAGCGGTGAAGCGTTACTTCTACCCGTTAACATAGCACATACCCGTTCCAAGAAGGCGGTCATGCTCTGTATCCAAGCAGTATAGTATGGAATAGTTCAAGAAATCGATCACAGCCCAAATAGAGTTGAGAGTCTTTAACATTGCATCATGAGTACTGGAAAATTTTCTTGTGAATATTCGTCTAAGAATATTAAATAGTACTCAAAATCAAATCTTCGATAGTAACTACCAGAGCTGTCAGCAACCAAACCTCAACTTATTTGGTCGGGTATTCACATATCGGCGATAGATCCAGTTGAGTTGGCAGCATTTTCTATTAGCTTATTCATTTCCTTTGTTCTCTCTCCTTTCAAATCTGCTAGAAGCAATGAAAATAAAGAATGCATAAGGCTTATACAATTCTGTGTAATCAAACTGCAACAAACCTCAGAATTTAAGAGCTTTGTCAGGGTGTCACCAAGCTGTTCCAATTCCGCCAGTGGTAGAAGTTTCAGAATTGCAGGGAACAAGCATTATAACCATAGCGGTCCTCTACAAAACCAAGTCGAGAATCTGTAGAGATACCTTTAACAGTACTCTAAGATAATTGTAAAGCAGGACTCAACATAGTAACGCACTAAACGGCACGAACTAATCCCTATGGGACTATGGATCCATGGCATTGCGTCTATAATTGGCTAACCCTGGCGGTCTGCTGCACTTACTCTACAACTGTAAGCTTAGCGTGTTAATTACTGTCAGTCTCATTCTCCCTGCTAATCGGCACCCCGTTCATCGGGAAAAAGCTTTCTGGTTCGATCCCCTTAAAGAGTAATTAGTGATTGCTTGAATTCTGAAGAGACAATGATTTGTACTCATTTTTTATTACAATCAGTGAGAACACTTCGCTGGTATCAGTAATTCTTCTTACAACTTTTAGATTTAGCGAGTTTAGTACATTCTGCAGAAAGTTGACAATTTTTGCCTAAATTCATAACAATTTTCTCAATGGTATATATAGAGCACTTCCAAAATATGATCTACAACCATTACTAACAGCACAACAATGCCTAAACCAGTAAAAAATGTACAGGTGAATTGTAGAAATACATTTCTTGTTATATAGATTGCCTAGTATATGATGTGTCAAATGTGAAATCACTATATTTTGTAAGTCTCAATAAACAACCAGTATGTATTGTCGAGGTACTGAGTTTTCATCGTGTGGGGAGTAGAGCTGTGCTCACCAAAAATTTTGATGATATTTGATTTGGTGGAACAACGATTAAATAGGAGGGCTGCACAACTTACTAATTCATTTATGACACGACTAACTCTTCTCGCGTATGATTCTTCCACATTCCACAAGTTTCTTACTCTTTTTAACATGCTTCAACTATAAATGATTGGAAATAAACGAAACACTGCTAATAGTGGAAGGAGATCGGCAGTCTAGCGAATTGTGATGTTCGGCAAGTCTTACCACGAAAGTGAACGTATTCTACGGCGCTTGTGAAGAAGATGGATACCTCATGCAAGTGAAGAGACAAACCGAATGCTAGAAACATTGATATTCCTACACTAAAAATTAAGATGCTGTGATACGGGTCAAATAAAGCGAAAGAGATACGACAAGTTGGTGCATAGTACCCTCAAATAATTATTTGTAAGTTAGTGAAAATAAGATTTAATTGAATGAATCAACACATTCAAATTAAAAGTGATGCGAAGTTTAGATCTATCGCACTACCGGAATTGAAGAGGACATATTTAAGAAGAAGCAATCCATTTGCCACTATCGTTCAGCTTGAATGAGCTCGCTGTAGCTCCTACACCTAGCTCCACGATATTAGGACGAATGGTGTTGTCGCTAAACACTCTTCACCATTTTTATATTCTATATTCTATAAGCTCGCATAGAATTGCGATTCGTCGGAGCACAGATTTGCAAACGATGTTCCAGAGCTGTTCAATCTTCGGTCAATTCGAAAGGTAATTCACAAAAGTAAATGAGCGGGTAGTGGGACAGCGATTGTCAAGAAGCGTTGCCATCGCTCCATGATGAGAGGGAAGCTTCAACTCGATCCCCGGCCGCGGCTCTACTGCATATATCCGTATGATTGATATATAATTCGCTCCACATGAGAGCAGCCGTAGAATTATTGAGTCGTTGGACGAACGATACGAATGCACAAAATTCTCCTATACGAAACCGATAATGGATTAATTTTTGAATGTCCAAGTTGACTTTTCCGAATGCTTTTACGAAACAATGTGTTGCCGGAAACCAAGTCGAATAAGGTGCTGGCTTATTACTTTTTCTCTCATCGTTCACACTCAAAGCGAGCGTCTGTGAATATCATGTTTCAAACAACTTCTAGTGCGCACACAGTAGAGATATTAAGAAAGAATAAGGACGACTGCATAAGCATAATGACAGTCACTCAATTTCTTCTCTTGTTAAGCATACAGGCGCAAATGCATTGGTAAAATGGGTAGAATCGCTCCACATTCAAACAGCACGTAATTGTGAAACTTAAACTACAGTATACTAAGCACATTGGGGCACAAAAACATGACGAAAGCGATGTAGGCATAAGCAAGTATTCTCGCACAAAACTGGAAAACATCTGCGCGAAAATTCTTGCAGCGAATATATTACAGAAATCCACTAATCATTCACACGAAGGGTGTCTACTGATTACGCATGACCTCATCCCATAGATCGAGCTAATCAGTCCTATCCCAGCCAGGCACATTCCTGACAACCCGTGAATGAATTTGCGGCTGGTTTCAAGCAAATTATTCAAGGGCTCACCAATGAGGAAAATGGTGAACGTTTAGATAAAGCGCTTTACGATACCAACTCTATAGCTAAGCTTGTTTGCGCACAGGCCAACACGACACATTTCACAAATTGCGAGAAGATGACGTTAAGACAGGAGGACAAATATTTACAAAGAAAAACATTATGTATGTACATATATATATATATATATATATATACATATATATATATATAATATAGTATATGTGCACATATACGTATTGAATAAGAAACAGAAGCATAAATATAGAGAAAAAAGGAATGTACTGAAGATATCACAGAAATCAAGTGCACTGAAGATATCACTTGCGACGTTGATTCCTTCACGTCCGTCACTTCCGTTGTCTATTGAGGGCGATACCGTCTAAAGACAAGACGGAAAGGTAAACTCACGTCTACATAGGCAGCATCTTAAAACACCAGTAAACTGTAAACGTCAACCAAATTGGGACATAAATTTTGCTTTTTATGGTTCAATCAAAGGTTGAGGAGTATGCGGAGTGGGCGACAATCAATTCACATGGCAAACTGAGATGAGTGAGAGGTCTGCGGTGTTTCGCACTCGATGTTTCTGATAGGGCGACAGAGGCTGTTCAGTGGAAGGCGCTACTTTAACGGGATCGCCTTCTTCAGGGCCCATACTTCTTAAATTCACGTGCAGTTCTTCGCCAAACACTTTCTTAATCAAATCAGACGATACCCATTGTGAATGTTAAGTCTCACAGTGATCAGTTTTTATTAAGTACTCACCATTTTGCACTGTTTGATAACTCACCGGCCCTACTAAGACCGCCCGCACCAATTCATATATGGACGAGTACTAGATCCGATTCAAGTCAAGAAAGCAATCTGATGTCAGCGTGATTATAACAACTCATAGCGTTCGAATTCTTTCATCCGAACACGTATTGCGGTGATATGATGTCACAATAAACCCAGTAATGTAGAGTGGAGTGCAAAAAACATTTGTGCGAGCTGGGATTTGGTAGTGCCACGGTTTAGCACGAGCTCCGGAGAGAATACGATCCGGAATCGAATCCCAGCTGACACAGATGTTTCTGCGCACCACTCTACAATCCAAAGTTCGTCAATAATTCTCTTATTGAGGTCTTATGTTCCTAAGCCACCTTTATTACTTCTCCCTCGAAACCCTCCCTACTATGTATGTCTCCGAAGCACGCTTATTGAGGTGTGTGTTAATGTTGATGATTATTTCTGATACTTTATATTTGATGCTCTTTTTGGCGGACTATTGGGAAAAGTTTGTTAGACGGGATAAAATTGTCAATCAGCTTCTTTGATGCGTCTAATACCGTTTTTATCTTGCGCTATGGACCCTTTTTTGCGAGAAGAATCTTGTGTGTTTTTCAAGGAAATTTTGACTCCTATTTCAAACGTTTTCTCATAACCACGCTCAAATTTTAATTGTCTCATAATTATTAATTGAGCCAGCATGTCATGTGGTCTGTTATGGCTCTTGTATAGCCCGATACACGTGCTTCGGCCTCCCTACTAAGGGTACTCGACGACGAACGATTGACAGAATTCCCGTCGAGTGAAATTATTCACTGGATTGAAAGTGTTGAGCACTCGATTGCTCGTGGCTGATATTTTAAAAATATTATACCGCTGTTTCAAGTGTTTTCTTAAGACCACGCGCAAATTTCAATAAAGAGGATAAAGCTTTCGGCGTTGATCAATCCCTGAGGGATACGCCATGCATTCGACTTCAATTTTTAACTTCGTTTTGAGGTGATTGAATGCATATCTGGCCTTTACAATGACTCGCGGTGGCCTCCCGCTGAACCGGGTCAGTGCTGCTCATCCTCCCAAACAAGTCTGAGACCTGCCTGGTACCAGTTTACCGACCCCGGAGGGATGGATGGCTTGGTGAGCCATGAGCGCGAGATCGAATCACTGACCTCGTGTGCGACGCAGTGCACCTCTAACCACTGCGCCACATGCGCTCCTAAATTTCAGTATGTCTCATGATTATTATCTGAGCTAATATTAGGTCTCCAACTAAATTTCCAAGTTCCATCCAGAAAAAAACGAAAATTTTCCCACAAAAACAAATTTTTTTTACCCTCTTGTGTACGAATCTTGTGTACAAAATGTTCTTGTGCATCGTTTAGTATATTATTGCATATACTTGTCCAACAATGGAGCAGTCACTGAAAATAATTCGCAATTTGCTGCTTTGTAAGTTTCAACCGTGGTAAGGTCTTCAAACTGCATTTGACAACATCTTCGTGCAAAAAGTTGCCAAATTGTGGGTAGTAATACGAGGGAATTGTATCTAGATAGGCGGAGTATACTTCAATTGATATTATTTGATACTTTGGATTACTTGGAAAAATGAATTTTTGAATTTTTGGTTTAAGTTCGGATACTCAGTTGGAGACCTAGTATGTCATGTAGTCTACTATGGGCTCTTGCACAGCCCGATACAAGTGTTTCGGCCTTGACAGCCTCGTCACTCGGGCAGGCCGTCCGTCTTTAGCCAGTCCTCTCAAGATGCTCCGGTCCCTCTACTAAGAGGAGGCGACGGTCCCAGGAAAACATTCGAAACAAACGTTTCAAAAATACGCCAGATGAACTGTGTTTCTCATTATTCTTGCACAGATTATCAAGTAGATACCCTGAGAGAATAGGCAAACTGTTAAGGAATTAATAAAATTAAAATTACTTGGAGTGATGTAATGAAACAGAAACGTCTGTGGAATCAAAAATTTGTGTTGAACTATTGTGAAGTGCCAAAGACTACGATCTATTCACGGCGCGAACTATTTGTCTTGAACGAAGTGGTCAACTATTATGGTACAATGAGTTAGTTCAGAAATCTTCCTAACAGAGGAGACATTTCTTTGGTTAGTTTCGATAGCAACTAGAGCGCTTCAAAGTTGCGGATAAATGGTTAAGCGCGGATCAAAAGTGATCTTGTGCTTCGCGCAGGCGCTGGTGCATTCAAGGAATAGACTATTTGCTGCTGAGCCGATATGTAATGTAAGTTCTTTCTGAAGCGTCAAATTAGCCAAAATCCTTCAATCAAGTATAAGTACAATAAAAAGCCGTCAGTGGTCGTCTTCAAAAAACAAGCTTCTCTTTGCTCTTTTGAGAGAGAGTGGCATATAACTCATTTATATAAATACTCACGTTTGAAACCTACCATGCTATGTGTTCGGCATAAAAGCTAGAGGAAAAAACTCTTAACAGTAACCAATCCTAGAGGAATGCGCCACCATTTGCCTTCATTCTTACTTCCGTTCGCGGTTAATGAATGCTATTTGGCCCTAACAATGACTCACGATGGCCCATTGTTGCGTCACATTGGTGGAGATATCCCTTAAAAGGTGCCTAGTAAGTCACAATTTTTTGTGAGTTATGTAAGGATTTTCACGCTATTCTACAACAATATAGCATCAACGCAAGAGGAGTGGTTTGACAAGGCGATACAGTTTCGCCAAAATTATTCATTGCCACCCTCCCAAACGTCATGCGAACATTACAATACGACGATATGGCAGTGAAAATCGACGGTCGGCAATAAAACCATCTTCGCTTTGCTGACGATGTCATACTCATAACATCAAGCATCAACCGAGCGTATCGAACGTTGACTGATTTCAACAATGCCTATAGAGAGATTAGTCTTCAACTAAATCTAACAAACGAAGTTCATAAGGAATCGTTTGGTATGAATGACCCATTCACACTCAACGAAACGAACATCTCCGAATGCTCTAGTTACGACTATGTAGAATCGTGAAAACAACATGATGAACGAAATAGTTCCAGAGTTTAGCACGAGGAAACGAGCGGCTTGGGGAACGTTCAAGACTGTTGAGGATGTAACATAGTGAACGAAGAACATTCGATTCCGTGCCCACCATTTGGACTCGACGATTATCCCTGCCTTGATATATGCAGCAAGAACCTGGTCGCTACGTAAGCAGTATGAAAGATCACTTGGCGCCACTGAACGCGCGATCGAGAGGTCGCTGCCAAGAGTACCCCGCATTTCGCAAATGAGGGAAAGGATCCGAAGTTCCGACCCAAATCACCGATCGAAGATCAAAGACGCCGCTCTACTCGCCAAGGTATCGAAAATGAGGTGGGTCGGACACGTGACGCGCTTCAACGACAACCGATAGACGAGAGCCGTCACCGACTGGATTCCTCGGGAAATCAACTGATCCTGCAAGGAGAGTTTGGTTTCAAACCGATTTCGGAAGATTGCAAGGCTTGGTGGGTCTTAAGGGCACGATCGAAACATTGGTCATCGACAAATCGACTACGTGTGTGGTGTAGAGCTTTTATAACACGCGTTCAAAAGCCAAATACAGTTTTCAGATTGGTAGAAAATCGTGTCGATCTATGCATTACTGAAACTAACTGCTTGATATTAGAATACATTTTTGAAAATGTGGTTATGGTATACATATTTTCAATATGTATTCCTTGCTCTATGTCTTTTTGTCAATGTTGTTTCGCCTGCAATTTGTTT
Source organism: Parelaphostrongylus tenuis (assembly GCA_019055375.1). NCBI lineage: Eukaryota > Metazoa > Nematoda > Chromadorea > Rhabditida > Metastrongylidae > Parelaphostrongylus > Parelaphostrongylus tenuis. The sequence goes on along the minus strand of JAHQIW010006050.1, from coordinate 55,857 downwards.
CATACCTACATCTGCAACCTAGAAATAATGTTTTTTGCTGCAAGATAATTGCGGTTTTGCACCGTGAGCTCGAAATCAATCGCAAAGCAGCAGAGACAACTCTCAATGTCAACATCACATTAAGCCCAGCAACTTCTCACAAATAGTGCATAGTGGTTCAAAAAGCTACTAACAAAGACGTATTTTAAGAATGAATAAACCGCATGTATTCTGATACCAACCTCATAAGAAGTCATGGAAAAAGCAATCATCAAAATTATTCGTCCTAACACTACGCGAAATGTTGCAGAAAAACTCAACGTCTCATTTCCCCGTCGGTCGCCATTTGAAGCAATTTGGAAAGGTGATAATGGGTGGTGAAGAAGTAATTGCCGTTTGATTACAGCCAGCCAACAGTCATATATTGTGCCAGGAACGCTGCAAGAGTTGAACGAATTGGGCAACAAAGTTTTATCTAGTCATTAACATTCGCCGAAACTCGTGCTCAGTGGCTACCACTTCTTCAAGTGTCTCGACAACTTGATCAGGTAAAACGTCTCTACAGCCAGCAAAATGCAAAAAAAAAGCTTCCCAAAGTTTCGTTAAATTGCAAAACACTAACTTTAATGCTACAAAAAGAGAAAAAGACTTATCTCTCGTTAAAACTCATTACCTATTGTTATAACCCATTTGACTGATAAATATCAGTTTGAGCATAGTTAGAATGACTTAAAAATTGATGGCCCAAAACCGACATTTTACACCACCCTAATAATAAAAGCACACACTCACAATAAAGTACTTGCCTGCAAATTCGTCAGTTTTCTGCCACCCTCAGTGATTGTAATGTAAATCTACGTTCCTATCAGGATTCGCCCATGGAATGTTGAATCAGTAAAATACGTTAAAAAATTTATCAACTCATAAGCTCTACAAACGCATAGAAATAGTACCCTTTCTCCAATTGCAGAAAAGGAAAACAACTTCTTAGTGGTTCAAATAAGCTTAGAGAATAAACCTAATCGGGTGTAGAATATGTCATAAGATAGCAAAATGTTCTGGATGGTGTGTAAAGCTTTCAGTGTCTGTATACTGTATGAATCTTTCATAATTTCACAAACGCATTTCGACGTTTACATCATTTTCATCACCCTCTGCATGCCTTGCGTCATTAGTGACAGAAAAAGTAGGAAGGAGCACGTCTGAACATTTGAGAAAATCTTGTACTTTAAGGAAACTTCTCCCATTACGGTGGTGTAATTTTTTACTATCGTAGAATCATGGAGATTGCAATTCTCGCTCAACTACTGTAATAGTGCGGCGTCGCGTCTCAGAGCGAATTTGTGCTGACATGAGTCCCAAACAAGCTTTTCACTTCTCAGATGACTGGAATAGTGGAGTTGAAATGCTGCAAATCACTGTGACACTCCAAAAATTTGTCATCCGAACATAGTATTGCCTTCGTTGATGCTCCGCTTCCTCCTTCTTCATCAATCACGCTGTAGAAATGTTCTACCATCTGCATTATCAGTCATGAATGTTGAATCCGAGCTGCTGCCTCTGAACCTTGCATACCGATACTCATTTTGCGACAGATATCCTGCTCTTGATCACGGACCTCTCTCTTTGAGGGATCCCTCCCGGTTAGTCGCGAGCACTTGGCCCGTCCCCAGGTGGTGGATTGGGGAATAAACGCGAACCAAAAGCGACCATGTGCTTCCCAGAGACGCGGGTGGATTCAGGGGATGAGCTCCCTGCTTTTGCAGCGCCGACTTGATAAAACTCTATTTCTACGAGTCAAGTCGGCCAAAAGCCTGCAATCAAGCGGCTGAGAAGTACATGGGATACGGTTAGGAGTCGCCTTCAACAAATAAGCTCCTCCTGCTCCTTCGAGAGAGACTGCAAGCTACTCGTGAGTACCCACCCTCCACGTTTAAAGCCTGGCAAGCTATATGTTGGGTATCAAATTGCCAAAAACAGTAACAATTATAGGCCTCACTCCTCCGACCCCGAGAGAGCCCCTGGTACGGCAGCGCTAGGTAGGACGAGTATGGAGAGGCTGCTAAAATCTCAAGGCCGAACTAAGCTGCCAAGATTGAAACGGACTAAAATGACGATCTGTACCTACAACGCAAGAACCCTTGCTCACGAATCCACAGTATAAGATTTATTGATTCAAGCAAGAAGAATAAGGTACGACTTCATTGGCCTGGCTGAGACGACAAGGCGCCATCCTTTTCACGCTGTTTATGATACCGGAGAAGAACTGTTTCTTGGAACATGCAATTGCAGAGGTGTCGGTGGCGTGGGCGTCCTCGTCAAACCGAATTTGACCGTGAACATTGATTCGTTTGAGCAACTAACAACCAGCATCGGACGATTACGTTTGAAACGACGTGGTCCCATGCCGGCTTTGACAATCATCGTTGCTTACGCACCAACATCAAGCTATGACGAAGACGAAGTCGAAGCGTTCTATATGGACCGCGAAAAATTCTTCAGAGATGATCATACATTCTTGAGGTCACTGTCGGAGATTTTAAGGCAAAAACTGGACTTAGAAGATTGTCTGAATAACGTCACATAGGGACCCACGGACTAGAATGGTATGAACAGGGTGAGAGGTTGTCTGAGTTTATCATGACGACTCAAACCATCCATGGTAACTCGCAATTTCGAAAGCCTCTTTCTCAGCGATGGCCGTGGGAGTCTCCCAATGCGCAGTAGCATAACGAAATCGATCACATCTTAGTAAATAGAAGGTTTTGCCTGACCGATGTCGCTATTGTTCCTAAGTTCTAGATGGGATCAGAACATCGCTTCCTTCGCGCAAAGTTCCGTTTCTCGAGGAGAGGAGGGAAAGCCGCTGAATTCAAACAGAAGTCCCAGATCTACCACAAACTGGGATGTATTCAAATTATTAGTCGGCTCTTGGGAAGATACCGTTGTCGACAACATTGATAAAGAATACGATCGACTCGTTGAACATCTTCACGTTAGCGCTATGAAACCGAGAGTCCTAAGGTCACGAAGAGACGCTTGTCTCCGCAGACACTCGAGCTGATACGTCAACATGGAATCGCACGAGCTACAGGCAACCAAAACCTTATGTTCGAACTTGCGAAACGCTGCAGAGAAGCGATGAAAGAAGACCTCAAAGAGAAAAGAGCAGCAGTTATGGCAGAAGCTGCAGAAGCTAGGAAGAGCATTCGCAAAGCCCAGCGAGGCTTCGCCAACTATAAGACCAAGATGATTGCACTCCGATACCCTGACGAGACACTTACAGCTTCAAGAAGGGCTATGGAGAAAGTCATCCAACAATACTACTCGGATCTCTTCGCTAGCCATGTCCTCTTACCGTCATGTAAATTGAAAGAGGACGGATATGTCGTTCCACCGGTCCTCCCTTTCGAAATCCGACATGCTATATCGTCGGTGAAGAGCAGAACAACACCCGGTCCAGACAGGATTAGACCAGAACACCTGAAGAATCTGCCGCCAGTTCTCATCAACACCCAAGCTACGCTCTCATTTGCTACCTATCAGAATGCATAGTCCCTACTCAAGGAAAACCAGCAAGACCGTAATGTTGTTCAAAAAAGGAGACCTTCACGGCATAGGCAATTGTGGTCCAATCTGCCTGCTGTCCGTTGTCTATGAACTCTTTACTCGAGTCATCCTAAGCAGTATTGACAGGACATTGGACGAAGGACAGCCATGCTAACAAGCAGGGTTCCAAAAAGGATTCAATACCATACACCACATCCACACCATTACAAGACTCACTGAAGCTTTGCGAGAGTACAAACAACCACTCTGTCTCACTTTCGTCCATCTGAAGAAAGCTTTTGATTCAGTGGAAACAGAAGCGATTATAGAGGCTCTGGATAGCCAAGGCGTCCCTACTCGGTACATAATGATCCTTCGTGAGCTTCATAAAGATTTCACGACCAAAATATCTCTATTTCACAACAGTATCACCATTGACGTAAGAAGAAGGGTTCGACAAGGCGATACAATTTCGCCAAAACTACTCACTGCCACCCTACAAAACGTTATGCGAACATAAGAATGGGACGATATGGGAGTGAAAATTGACGACTGACGATCGGCAATTGAACCATCTTCGCTTTGCTGACGATATCGTTCTCATAACACCAAACATCAGCCAAGCTAAAAGAATGCTGACCGATTTCGATAACGCCTGTGGATAAATTGGTCTTCAACCAAATCTAACGAAAACGATGTTCATGAGGAACGGATGAGTATCGAATGCTCCATTCACGCTCAACGGAACGGTAATCTCCGAATGCTCCGGTTACGTCTATCTAGGTCGTGAAATCAACATGATGAACGACCTAGCTCCAGAGTTGAGCAGGAGGAAACGAGCGGCTTGGGAAACGTTCAAGAGCATCGAAGATGCTGTGTAGAGGACAAAGAACATCCGACTCCGGGCCACCTTTTCGACTCGACAGTTCTCCCTGTCCTAACGTATGCAGCAGAAACCTGGTCGCTACGTAAGCAGGATGAAAAACCACTTGGCGTTATCGAACGCGCAGTCGAAAGGCCGATACTAGGAGTATCTCGTTTCCCGCAAATGAGAGAAAGGATCCGAAGTTCGGACCTACGTCAACGATCGAAAATCAGAGACGCCGTCCTACACGCCAGGATATCAAAAACAAGGTGGGCCGGGCACGTGATGTGCTTCAACGACAGCCGATGGACAAGAGCCGTTACCGACTGGATTCCTCAGGACATCAAACGCACTAAAAGAAGACCACTGACCCGCTCTTCCGATTTCTTCACGAAGGCGATAGAACAAAGACAGAATGCTCAGCGAATCCCTAGAGCAAGGAGGACCCACTGGGCTCCGTCAAAACGGCGGCAACCTTTTAACATCATCTTGTCTACTCAACATACAACAGCAGTGCAGAACACCACAGATACCTTTCTTATCTCCGATTGTCAAGTGAGTCCATTGCGTTCGTTTAATATACTTCTCGATATCTGAACGCATGTAACAAGTAAAATCCATGATGATTTCAACAAAACGCATTAGAGAGAGAAAAAATGGTCAAGAGGCACAAATCGTTATCCAAAAGAATGGAATTAATTGCCTGAGCGATTGCAGTGGCGTTCCATACACCTCTGTCAATATTTAATCGAAGTTTGATTTTGACTGATTTTGAAATCTATTTCTACTCGTAGAATAAAAACCAGCTGTTCTGTTTACTAAAAAGAGAGGTGCTAAAAAATTACCAACACCAGCTCAATAGGCGCTATCATTATCTTCGTTAGCTATGGCAGAGATGGGTAAACGGAGAGCAAATCTGGTTTATACAGTGACATCTAGTGCTCAAGATATAGTCGTGGACATTAAATAAATACGAAGTCCCGTGGAAGGTACGAAAATCCATTTACACGAATAGAATAGACCAGAACACTCGCGGCGTACTTTTGAGTATGCCTTATAAAGAAAAAGGAGAGAAAGAGGCGAGTTACGGATGCCACTTTTCAGACATCAAAGAGCGTCGAAGTTGGAAACAAGTTAAATTGGCAAGGGCAGTTTCCCGGTACAGCACTACCTATTTAGAGAATTTTTGAGTAATGCCTTTCTTCGCGTAAGATCTATTTTCACTTATTTCCAGATGTTCTGAGACAGTCGTGATAATTTCATTAGACCTTTTTGCAGCCATCAGATATGTGTATGTAAAAGCATAGAGAAAAGATTCAATTCATTTTCTTCAATACAGAATAACGCCCATCTGTATAGCTGCGCATCCACAACAGAACTTTTCGAAGCATCATGGCTATACTCTCTGCTCATCAACGCATTCTTGATCCCATACCTCTTTTGAGTTGAAGCAGTTTTTTTTCAACGCACACGTTTGAGTTTAACTTTGGAGAAGATTTGTCGAATTCGAGGTCTCGATACCTGAAACTTTGAAATTTGGAAAATTGGAAAATACAACTCCATGTTTTTGCTTTGAATTGAGTGCTATAGCCGAATGAATGTGGATTAGTCCAAACCGCCACTTCTAAGTGTTTTGTCATGACTTGACCGCACAGTCATGCTGAATCACTTACCACACTCCAAATCCGCTAAACCCCCAATTCAATGACAAGGACTTACATGATGTGAAACTGACCCGAGAATATGCGGAAATGCATAGAAAAACATCACGCCTACGGCACGAGATAATGGATAGATGTCTAACGTTTGTGCTCAGACCTTTGCCCTATCAGCACAGACATTATAGCCACTCAGACTATAGCGCGACTTAAATACGTTTCTACTGCATCGATAGATATAATGCAATATAATGGTAGAATTAAAACTTGTCCATTTAGTCATCGAGTGAAGCACCTTCGTAAATCCGCATACAGTTTTTCTTGGTTGATTTAAAGTTTTCCAGTTATAATTTAGTCTAATCAAGGAAAATTTATTTGGTAGAAAAGAATCTTTCGTGCGACTAATGTGGCCACATCTTGATTAACTATGACAGTGACTACGACACATTTTTTCAATGATTGTTCTTAACAAATCTTCCGAATCACTAAGGAGCGAATGCCGTGATGTACCCGGTTTCATTTATTGAACTAGTCGATACGCAGCAGAGAAGGATTACTAGAAAAAGCTTTTTAAATTTTTTCAAATTAAAAAGATGATAGCTAATGGGACGACAATGACAAAGTGAGAGGAACAATTCAAACTAAGTCAGAAATATGCTGAAGTGGAAACAGCTGGTATTGGAAACATTTCGCTCTACATAGAAGCATCTATAGAGGTGTTCATTCTTTTATCCATTGGCATGCTAGCTGTAGGACTTAAAGAAGAGAAAATTGATACCACAAATGTGCTTACACTCATCGTAATGCAAAATGACCACATCCCATCACCTTTTCATGAATTTGAGGAATCACTGATTACTTTTTATGTGCAATTATTGATATGTGTCCGCTGGAAAAACATAAGTACTGATCCCTACACTCCACGCTCATTAATATTATTAGAATGAATTTTTGCGTGATTTCAAGCAATGTGAAGGCGATTTGAATAAAATTTGTTTTCTTCGGTATAACCAAATTTGACGGCTGCCGATGTGAATATTGAAAGAAGCGGTAAGCAACAATGGATTGAGGTCATACGAGGGAGGATGGGAAGAGGAGTAGACGACTTGTGACACCTGACCCATTCTCCAAGCATCGAAACAAGCATAAAGTGTTGCTCACGGTTCGTCCTTATATGCTAAACATCTTTGCTCTTCTTTCTTCATGAACAGTAGGAAGGGAAGAGATCACACAAAAACACTGGCTGCCATGTCAACGCTACAGGTGGAGTTCAACACGACGTTATGGCCTTCGAATAGATTTTCAACACGACGGAACATGTGATGAGCCTGCTGAGGAGGTGTCTGCTCAATCCATTCACTTCTTGAAAACCTTAAAGAAATTATAAGCAATAAAAGAGATTTGGAAATATAAATATATCACGGAACAAGTTGAACAAATAGAAAGATAATAACGTAGGTGATTTTGATGAAAATTACAGAGATAATGACTCTGTGATATCAAAACTTATATTTTGCAATCAAAACCAGACGGACTGACAACGGGCAGTTAGGCATACGATTTCCCTAATTTTTTCCTGTCTTTTTATTAATGACCAAATGCAAGGTTGTTTTTATCAAAACGTATTCAACGCAGCAGTAACTGATGCTTCAGCAGTTATCCTTCAGAGCATGGAAAAGTCGTCTTGGCTCGCAGTGTATTCCATCAAACACGTGGACAAGTCATTAAAAAAGCTTAATGAACAAAATTTGGTTGATATAATAACCTATTTTAATCTCTGAGTATATCGCCGGAGATCAGCTGAGCCTCGCTCAGGGCAGAGCAAGTTAGCTTGACTTATGGTGCGAAATTATGGGCGATCAACAGACACGCTCCATGTGGCTTACTAATGACTCCTCGAGATTTATACTTCATAAATGTTTCTAGCAAATGTTTGAGATTTTCATTTATTTGCACTTCTAGCTCACAATTCGAGAAGGACTCATGAACAGCTCCAGCACAGATCGTGTATAACATATGAGCATTTAAAAACGATTTTCGGATGTTACACAAAATGTGGTTGACTATAATTTCTTCAATCTGGAAAACTCAGAACAACATGCCCACTATCTTCGGTATTTGAGGCAACGATATCGGTAATGTCCGTTTTATCGTATACTTCTCTGTTTCTCATCAAATATGTCCGCCCAGGTCCACGGTTCCCTTTAGCTAATCTTCAGCCAAAGCTAAAAAAAAGGACAATCGGAGTGGTGAATAGCGCGAATGAAGCAACAAAAGCAAAAAGTAACCCAAAGCTAGTTTTTTCTATAACGTGCTAAACAAAGGATAGTTAGAAGTAGAAGTTGAAATCGGTGCTATTTGGCAAAAGTTCAGCCGTTGCGTTTGCTTAGCATACAGACAATGCATCATACTTGTTCTTATATGAGCTGGTCTAATATAAGACTTTTTCATTTTCCAAATCGGGTCACTTCGGCTATTCAGGAGAAAAGAATATTCGATCTTATCCGGTAAACAGGAACTTTCACACAGGAAGTTAGTAATTATTATAGAAAGCTTAAATCTCTAACCACTAAGTTGTTGTTTTTCCAGGAACCCTTTTACAACACTGCAGCGAACATAATAAAATTATGCAGCGCACCCGCCGCGTGCCTTCATCTTTATCCCGCTTATAATTCGCTAGACGCAAGTACGAAAAGCATATGAAAACGCAGAGAAAATCTTGTAATATCTGAGTCAATCGTTTAATCTGGAAATCCTTCAAGGCAGAGAAACAATTCCCAATAAACAACAAAGTGCATACCACATGCCTAACCCGTCAGCCCATCGATCGCTCTCCCGCTGGCCCAGCTGTAGTTAGTTTTCAAGACAGTATACCCACTTCCTCCGCATCTCGAACCCACTGCGTGGGGACGCATTTATTATTTATTGCGTTATTTGAATTGTATTATTGCTGTCACAATAACTCACTATAACCTCTATTCCAGTGTGGAGAATAGTCTAAGGCAACTGTCAAGACATTTAGATAACAAGTCTTTATTTATCATACATCAATCTCTCATATCATAGAATTATTAACTTTGAAAACCCGTATCCTCGACACCGGAATGGGCCGTTGTGCCTATCAACGGCTTCATGTCGCATTGTCCACAGCCTCTTTTCCAATTACGGCTGTTATTTTCATCATTTACGTCCTAAATGCTAGCCAAACGCTAACTACCAAGCAACAGTAGGACATTCCTCTCACAAAACTTTATTTCATTACGAATACATAGAGATAGCGATAAAAAATGCAAAAGGACACCAAGCAGTACTTTTCAGGTGAGATAAAATAACGTGGAGATCTTAGTAACGAAAGGATGGTTTGGAATTACAAGATCTTGATTTTTCTCCTTACGAATGCTGCGTGCAAGTTGTATGTCCATGGGCGTGATAGTGACACGCTTTGCATGAACTGCACATAAGTTGGTGCACCTCGGAGAGGCCGACAACATAAGCCTCAAAAGCCTCCTGGAAAATGAACATTTACGTCAACATCAGATTACAAGGCCATGACAGTACTCAAAAGCTTGCCCATTGATCCTAATGTTTTTTGAATCTGTCTGCAGATTCCAGGGCTCTTTGGGGGTCAGCGGAATGAGGCCCAAATTTGTTACTGTCTTGGGCATTTTGATACCCAGCGTATAACCTATCAGGCTTTAAACGTGTTGAGTGGGTACTTTCGATTAGCTTGCCAGTCTCTCTCGGAGGAGCGGGAGAAGTATATTTGTTGGAGGCGACTCCTAACCACCTCCCATGTACTGCCCAGCAGCTTGATTGCAGGATTTTGTTCGACATGACTCGTAGGAATAAAGTTTCTGTCAAGTAGGCGCTGCAGAAACAGGGACTCATCCCTGCATCCACCTGCGTCTCTGGGAAGCACACGGTCGCTTTTGGTTCGCATCTGTTCCCCTATCCACCAGCCTCAAAGAGGGAGGTCCGTGGTTTGTCGTTACTTGTCTATAGTAAGGCGACAAATAAATATTGGACCCCATTCGCTGGACAAGAACTTTTTACAAAAGTTTTGCAATCATTCGGAATCCTAGTTCTTTGGTTAGCGCGATAGTTGGTCGGTTTTTTGAAAAGACTTTTTATTCTAACGTAGGTACAGAAGGAATACTTTTGTGTATTACCAAAGCATATTTCTCTCAAGGCAGAGCTCTTTCTTTAGACTGTTAGTAATCATTCGATAGCGTGGGATTTAGGACTCCAACTTCGTGTTCACCTCCTGGAAAGACCATTTCTTTGCAATGCGGTTGGGAAAATAAGATTTATTTTCACACGCGATCATGTACTTTTTGAACAACCCACGGGCCTCACAGTGGGACGACAAGGGGCTGGCACGGTCACCGATTGATTTTCTTACACGAAAAAGTGATGTTTGTCATTTGATTAGGATTTACTTCTATGCCTTGGAAAAACTTTAGATTAAACATATGACTCTGACACTATATGATTTTCTCTACACGTCCATACGCTTTCCGTGCATCCAGCATAGTAATGTTTGAAATGCACAACCGATGTGAACCTTATTTTAGTTCGAATTTCACAACCTTATAAAAGGTCTTACAAAAACCAGTCACGTACCGGGCTAACCAGAAATTGCTTTTGAATGATTACGAACATTTCTATGAAAAGTTCTTGTTAAGAGAATGGGATGTAATATTCTTTTGCCGCTTTATAATGGACAATAACCGTTTTGTCAAAAAATAATTATTTATCAAAACGTAGCTGCTTTTGTTTGTATCTGTAAATTTTGAAGAACGAAATTCCAGAGGTGTTCCGTCATTAACTCGAAACATTGACACTATCAAGAAAAAGAAAAGGAGACTATGGATTGCTTGATGATGTTACCTGGCACTAACATTATCGTATGAAGTATAGTTCCATAAAAATTCCAGATTATTCCTGATGGTATTTTTACATAAATAAACACTTATGGTAAACAAGTAAGCAAGCGTAACGAGTTATACAATAATAGGAAGGAACTCAGCATATGTTTATGTTGAAGGTTATTAGAATTTTCTCACGTCAATAATTTATGGGCTGGGGGAAAACTTTTGAAAAAATGCTTGTAAGTCTTTTTGGAAACTCGGATCTCTTTGCTAGCCATGTCCTATAACCGTCATATAAATTGAAAGAGGATGAGCATGTCGTTCCACAGGTCATCCCTTCCGGAATCTGACATGTTATGTCGTCGGTGAAGAACAGAACAACACCCGGTCCAAAGAGGACTAGACGAGAAAACATGAAGAACCTGCCGCAACTTCTCATCAACACCCTGACTCGGCTCATCACTCGCAACCTGTCAGAATGCAAGGTCCCTATTCAGTGGAAAACCAGCAACACCGTATTGTTGCTCAAAAAGGGAGACCTTCACGATATGGGCAATTATCGCCCAATCAGCTTGCTTTCCGTTGCCTATAAAACCACTCATACTAAACAGGATTGACAAAACACTGTACGAAGGACAGCCACGCGAACAAGCAGGGTTCCGATAAGGATTTAGTACCATAGACCACATCCACATGATTACAAGACTCATTGAAGTTTTACGAAAGTACAAACAAGCACTCTGTCTCACTTTCATCGATCCGAAGAAAGCCTTTGATTCAGTGGAAACAGAAGCGGATATAGAAGCTTTAGATGACCAGGGCGTCCCTATTCGGTATATAATGATCCTTTGTGAGCTTCATGAAGATTTCACGACCAAAATATCTCTATTCTACAACAAAATCACCATTGACGCAAGAAGAAGGATTCGACAAGGCGACACAATTTTGCCAAAACTATTCACTGCCACCCTACACAACGTCATGCGAACATTAGAATGGGAAGATATGGTAGCGAAAATTGACGGTCGACAATTAAACCATCTTTGCTTTGCTGACGATATCGTTCTCATAACAAGAAACATCAGCCAAGCGGAACGAATGTTGACTGATTTCGTTAACGCCTGTGGAAATATTGGTGTTCAACTAAATCTAACGAAAACGATGTTCATGAGGAACGGATGGGTTTCAAATGCCCCATTCAAGCTTAATAGAGCGATAATCTCCAAATGCTCCAGTTATGTCTATCTAGGTCGAAAAATCAACATGACGAACGACATATTCCCATGAGCAGGAGGAAACGAGCGGCTTGGGGAACGTTCAAGAGCATCGAAAATGTAGTGCAGAGGTTAAAGAACATCCGAGACCGGACCCACCTTTTCGACTCGACAATTATCCCTGTCCTAGCGTATGCAGCAGAAACCTGGTCGCTACGTAAGCAGGATGAAAAATCACTTGGCGCTATCGAACACGCAGTCGAAAGGTCAATGCTAGGAGTGTATCCAATATCTCGCAAATGAGAGAAAGGATCCGAAGTTCCGACCTATGTCAACGATCGAAAATCAGAGACACCGTTCTACACCTCAGGATATTGAAAATAAGGTGGGCCGGACACGTTGCGCTTCAACGACAACCGATGGACGAGAGCCGTTACCGACCGGATTTCTCGGGACATCAAGCGCTCTACAGGAAGACCACTGATCCGTTGGTTCGATTTCTTCACGAAAGTGATATAAGAAAGATATGATGCTCAGCGAATCCCTAGAGAGGAGAAGACCCACTGGGCTAATCTCGTGCGCGATGGGAAAAATGGAAGAGTTGCTGGTACCCGCTCGAGTCATTCAACGATCAACGGGACGACAGGTGATGCAGGTGAAACTGCAAATACTCTAAATCCATAGAAAAGAGCGGTGTAATCTTTGCAAAAAAGGCAGACAAACACGTGCGCCTTCAAACAATAAAGTATTTCTTCATTTTTGAATACTGCCAAGAATAAAAGTAAATAAGAATCGCTAAGTCAGTAAATCACTAGGAATTACTAAAATTAGTGTTGAATACTCTTTCCCAGCACAAACTGCTCTTAACTATGGAATTTTAGAGTGTAGTAATACGAGCGACAGTATTTTGACTCTCTGCTGCATCTATAAACGAGTCTTACAAATCCTAGTTTGCTCTATTGATAAGGTAAATTGAATGAGTATTTCGGCGTTGATCGCCACTGAGGGATGCGTTATGCATTCGACTCCACCAAGTATCCTTTAAGGTGATTAAATTCTTACCTGACCTTTACAATAACTCGCAATGGATCACCACTAAATCGAGTCAGAACTGCTTATCTTCCCAATCAAGTCCGAAACCAATTCACCAACCCCGAAATGATGGAGATTCTTGGTAGCCCTTGAGCGCGAAATCGAATCATTGACCACGCTTGCGTAACGGGCATCACTGGCTCCTGCGTCATGAACGCCCTTTGGACTTATTGGCGAAACATAGCGAAAAAATGCTGTTATGAGGACTATCGAGTGCATGTTTTTATCCTGAAAGCTTTCGACTCCCGCGTATTATACTCATTGCATAATGAGAGGGTGAAAGGTGTAATGGCACTATGCAAAAGTGTTATCGTTACCTGGAAGGCGCCGATCGCAACCGACTGAAAGCGCAGATCCACCTCGAATTTATGAGCGATTTCACGAGCGAGTTGGTGGGAATATCAGTCGGTAAGAATCAAACTCTGATATTTCTATAACCTCAATGAACAAGTCATTGATCTGGTTAGTCATCTGGAACGGTCGCTTACAGGTGAGTAACTCTGTCGACTTCTGATATTGGCGTATCTCGCGTAGCGCGACGGTGCCCGGCCGATAGCGATGTGGCTTCGCTACTCCTCCAGCGACGCGCTTGATGGCCAGGTGCCTACGACGAAACTCGATTTCTTCAGTCGATTTTCGAGGTGTTCGCTTGGTACGAGCCATTTTTAGCACGTTATGAAAGCTTTCACTGCAAGTAGAACCAGAATTAAATCGAAAAAAAGAGAAAATTTCGAGCAAAAGACGAGACGAAACGACAATCAAATGAGTGGGCGGCGATCAATACAAGTCCATAGAATAGCTTGGTTACAGTAAGGGCCCAGGCGAACGGATCTCAATCCATCTCTCCCTCTCCCTATATAGCTGTCTCACTCCCTCTCACTCCCTCTGCCCCTCTCTCCCTCCCTCTCTCTCTCCGCCCCCACCCCCTCCCCTACTCTCTCTCTCTCCTCTATCTCTACGTATATCTACCTGTTTTGATCTACACTGTATCAAGATTCGACATTATGCAAACCCAGTCCCTAGCCCCTAAAATAAAAAAACTAAAAGCAATTCTCATAAAACACTATTTTATCCGAGAAAGCACCACAAAAACCGCGTAACTACACCGGAATGCTGTCCACTACAACGAATTAGTGGAAATCTCCACTCAATGATTCCCTAGTCAATAGTACCATGTCTCCATTATCACCCCCCTCTGCTAATCGATCAATAATTGAACTGGGTTCTTAATGACAAAAGAGAAACAAAATATCAGAAATGTGGACCTTTTCCCGCTCTTATGGAAAACATTCATTACGTATGATGGAGTAATTTGACAAAGAGAATCAGAGAAAAGGAGAGCAGATCCAGCTGATTGTGAAAGTCTGACGTCATCGGACGGCATCCAACAAGCCGACCGACTGACGAGCTGCTTCTGAGAGCCGCGCCAAGTCATATTTGCTTGGTCGGATACCAAAGAGAAACCAACGCGGGTTCGCGATTGAAACCGCCGTGACGGGTTTTACTATCGATCGGTACCCCGAGTGAATGACCTCATCACCAGGAGCCAATCGATAGTTGCAAAATGGTGGCGCTTGCTGATATTAAAGTAATTAGTAAGATCCAGAAATTATAGAAAATCGTGCTCATATCCCAGTTATGAGAATTTATGCATTAAGTTATCAAAGGTTCGAGCAGGAGGCGCCTCTGGAAAAATGCCGCACTATGACCAAAATTAGAAAAGCGTAGGGTTTCTGGCTTCAAATTCGCACTTATTCATGGCTGAGTTACATCAATAATCAGCAGCTCCCAACCATCTTGATGCTCTATTGAGAAATACAAATATTGAGAACTTACAAAAACAGCGACTATCCGACTCTGAGTGCCTAAAATCGGCTACAACTGTCTAGGATAGGACCCGTTTCATTGACTTTTAGAAGAACGCTCAAATAATATGAGACTTTAGGTGTAATACTTATAATTTCCAATGTTTTCACAGCATTTTTGACTGAATGAGTGATAGCGCAGATATGCCTTGGTGGTGTAGTGGTAAGAGCACGCGTCTCCGTGTAGGATGAAAAGTGGATTAGACTCCCGCCTGCGGCCATGTTTACGCTCACCACTCAATTCTCTTGCGAAACTTGAGAGTCAGGTGAGGACGAGAGGAAGAGTAAGGCTACAAAAAAAGGCGTATTTTCCGATTTTCGCAACTTTTGTGGACCAATCGTGACACGCCGCGACATTTTCATTTCATAGGGCTTATATGTCCTGGAGGAACCCGTCCGCAATTTCGCCTGACATTTCATGCTCTTCAACCGGTCTCCTCGTTTATCGCGTGCCCTTGGAAACGGTGAGATGCGGTTTCGCTTTCCGATGTAGAGGCGTTCGTAATTTTGATGGAAGAAGTGAACCTGTCCGGGACAAGTTTGGTACTATAATCCCTACTCCGAGGGAATGGACTGTCTTGTTGGGTGCGGTAGGGGCCCAACCAGCGCGTAGATTGGCTCGGCCGCCAGTATAATGAACGAGATCATCAGCACTGTGTGGCTTTTCGCATTTGATCATGACATTTGTATACAAACATAGCTAAAAATAAGACGAGCGAGTCGACGCTATGAAAATGAACATTAACGCGCTAAGGACCATGTAGGACGTTTTGTCCCAAACCGCGCGACGTCAAATCTGTATACTTACATGTAATGGCGGCGTCGCGCCTCGTGAGAAAGGCGTTGGATCTTGTGAGAAGACAGACTCCAGAAAGTATGATGGATGCGGGGAGATAAACTTTGAAAAATTTTCCACAGAGATATTCTCAGCAGAGAGAACATCTATATCTTCCTTATTTCATCTACATTTGCTATGTTTCAACGACAAGACTACATGGCTAAGTGATTTCGTAATGAAAATGACTATGATAGCGCTAATGATTATCTGATAAGGGCACTTACACAATGCATACCATTCAATGCATAGACAATGTATTGACCAACAGTCGATCTTGTCGCTAAATTTCCCTTCTTTCTTCGATATAAACTATCGGAGCTGTCAGCAACTAATGCTGTTAACGAGTGTGGTCTGGGATTAACGCACATCGGTATTGTGCTGACAGCTCCTTGAGAAGTATAATGTATAACCTGTACAATCTAATCAACAATTTATTTACTTCGGTACCATAGTGGTAGCAATCCCTGGTATGGGTTAAAACGAGAGTTTGACTCCCGTCTCATGTCGAGCGTTTTGTATAGCACTCAATATTCATACAATGGATCAACGCTTGATCAGCAGGACAGGATATCAATATTGTAGTATTCTAAACTTAAACAACTGCCAAGTGAATGGTGAGAACAAACAAAGAACGATCAATTATGACTACAGAATAGAAAATAAAATCTCGTGTCTCTGATTCACACAATACTCTTGTACAACTCTGACATCTTCAGTCAGCACCAGCACGGTTATATAATATACTCGTGTCACATTAAAAATGTCAGAAATGATCTGAGTCACCTGCTTCTAAAAATAAAGGAGCATATAGTGAACTGTCCTTTCATAAAAAAAGCTTCCCCGAAGTTGGCATAATTTTTTCATGATCAATAGCTGACGCTTCATCAGCTTTCCCTTCTTCATAGTCATATAACCCTTTTGAGACCGTGGACCCACTAACTCTGCATCTTCAACAGGCAAATTTGGACGGTCTGCTTGATCTCCTCAGGAAAATCAACAGCAAATAAGTAGTAGCACTCAGGAGTTCAAAATTCTCTGCGATGCACACGTCGCCGCTCAATCAACGGTCGACGACTCGATCCGTCGTTCAAGGCTCGACACGTCTTCCATTATTCCAAAATCGGCGAATTGGTAGCGGATTTGTCCTGGGCGTGTAGCGACACTGATCTGATATATCGAAAGGCCACTGCGAGCCATCGTAAAGGTTACTTATGTCAGACACCTCAGACGATGATACTGGGAGGGCAAGAAATTCTTCCATACTTTTTCGCTTTTGTTGACTGCTTTTCTTGCATTTGAGCACTCCTTTTTACTATCATTTGGAGCAGCTTCCTGTGTTTATTATGATATACAACGAAAGTATTTATTCCATGATAGAATTTTGCCTGCACCAAGAACGACTACTGGCGCCAGCCGAGGTGCCATAGAACAACTGAAAATTTTGTTTTTTAATGGACTTTTCCCGAGAACAAGAGCGACTGGCGACGGAACACGAGCATCGCCTGGGTTGAAATGCAGATTTAACAAGCAACAATACTCGTGTAGCATCGTCAATCGTTTTTGCTCTTGCGGGAATTTTGAAAAACAATGCGGAAATGTTTTATATCGAAAAAACCGAAAGAAGCTGTCCTAAACGAAAGTGGAAATAAAAGCGGAAATGCATGATAAATTTTTGACAAAAACAAAAAAGTTCAGGAAATTATTCGAGAGCCCAATTGACAGAAACGATTACATGACTTACCAGATTGATCAATGCCGAGAATTTTATCCTTTATCACTTTTTCAATGTACACCGTAATGAGATAGAACTCGGAATGGACAGCAGCTGCAACGAGGCTCACCCATTTAGTCGAATTTGCCCCGTCCCTCGGCATTCCGTCACTCGTTACTAAATTCTTAAACGAATGATGACTTATTGACTGGACAACACAAACCAAGCTGCACATGAGTGTATATCCATTGTCGTCGAGAGAGGGTTGAACGGCTTTTGACATGAAGTTCACCTCTCTTAATAACAAAACCTGCGATATCATAAAGTCTCACCTTGCATCATCAAGATCCTCTTCGTTTTCCGCTACGACGTCATCCGTTCGGTTGCGCTGTTCCTGCGTCTTTAATTCCATTTCGGATACTGGAAAACTGCGAAGTAAGCATACTTTTATAAGAAAAAAAAAAGTGAAGTCTGTTTCCTACTTCAGTCGTTCATTTTCCTACTTATGCCATTGAAACGCCGGCCCTTCTCTTTGTTTCAACTCGAAATTATCTCACGAGGTCGCGAGAAGCCTCTCAAAGTAAATCCGAACTTTGAAGACTTACAGACACTCCTGGACGAGAATTTTGAGTAGCTTGAGAACGAAAAATAACAACATACAGGTATGTTGAACACAGTAAGAGCGACAAAAAACCAGCCTTGAAACTTAATTTTATAAAAAAAGACTAAATAAACATAGAAATCAATACACGCCAAATGACGACTGAAACTAGTCGTTTGAATTGGTGCAGTACTCTGCGCATGTTCTTGGTGGCCTGAAACGAATCGCATGCAGTGGGAAGAGGTCTGGGTGAGAACGTCAATTTTAGGTCACTTTGCATATGCTTGGAGGGGACGATCACCTGCTTGTGGTAGTCTCTCTTCAAGTGGTTAGTGATGCACCCTACTCAGAAGTAGTGTGCCGATTTGACGCCCACGCCCCGCACTCTTGTGCAACCATTTAGAGGCCCATAACTTGTTTATCATCCAGGATAAAAGGCGATGTGCCGATCGCTATTCAATGACATTCAAAATGAAGACGACCTTTTCAAGCAGCAGTTGGAAGAGTACGCGAAATTTTCTGATCTTTGACTGTATGTACACGCTTTTTCCAAGGAAGTTCTCATCAGAGCTCGGGCCTTCACATTTCACTTCTATAAAGACATAAACGATAAAAAGAGAATCGCATACGACCTTGTGATTTTCTACTTGACAGCGATAATGTAAATCGTTCGTCGTCGTCGTCGTCTACCTCTTTATGAAGGGAGGTAGGAGCTTCCGAGAGGACTGGCTAAAGACGAAGGGTTTGCCCGACTGACGAGACTGCAAGGCTGAAACAAGTGCAGAGAAGGTGGAGCAGACCACTCCCTTGGAGGTTAAAGATGCAGAGACCGTGCATCCTCATTCTCGAAAGGAACGAAACGTCAACGACACCTATAAATAAACCTATTAGTCACACCTTCAACTACCTCTGCTCAAAGTCGCCTTCCTTAGAGCAAAAGGGTTTGGAAACCTATATAGTAACCTGTCAGAAAACACCTGCGGAATTCACCTACTAGCTACCTTAAACGATAAAATCCTGGCCGTTATTTGATAACTACTGGTTTGATTTTAATATTAGCTCTTTTGGACAGTGGACTCACTTCCTTTGCATCTTTAACCACCGACGTAGCAACGCTGGACGATGTGCCTCACGTCCCCTGCAGCTCTAATCCCCGACGTAGGAACGCATTGAATTTATTATGTATTATCGCTTTTATTTACTATTTATGTGTCATCTAAATGTAGTGCGTTGTTATGAATAGGAAAAGAATAACAATAATATATAATGTCTTTTGCTTCGAGTGTTTTTCTAAGACCATAGCTCGAATTTCAATATGCCTGGTAATTATTTTTTGAGCCACGCATGTCAGTGGTCTATCAAAGAGGGACTGGAGCACCCACAGAGATTAGCAAAAGACGAGAAGGTTAACTGCCCAACTGACGAGATCGCAAGATCGAAACACGTGTATCGGGCTCTATAAGTCAGCCCTCTTTGATAGACCACTGACATGCGTGGCTCAAAAAATAATCACTAAACAATAATACAATTGAATTAATACAGCAGTACACACAGTGCGTTCCCGCACCGGAGGTCAGAGACGCCGAGTAGGTGTGTCCAAGGTACCGAATTGATTAAAGAAGTATTAATTGTGCCAATATTCCTCAAGCCTCTGACGTTCTGCTCTCAGTATCGACCAAATTATCGCGCAAATGGCCGGTTACTACATAGAATTCGAAAGAAAGTAGTTCTTTGTCACTGAGATATATTACACAGTCCAACAATATTGACAGATACGCGATACTTTGAACCTCGGACGGAAAGCAAAAACCGCACCTCACCCTTTCCAAGGGCACGCGATAAACCATTGCAAAACAGGAGTACTGGTAGTGCAAACAGGTTGCACGCGCCCCTTAAACAGTGAGATGAGGGTTCGATTCTCATTGGAGGTCCGACTCTTAGCATATCACTAAATATTGTGGGATTCATACTATATATTATGGAATCGTCACATCATAACAATGCTGAAAAACAGTTAAAGCACTTGCGTCTCCCACACGATCGAAGGCTCATCAAAATTCGCAACTGTTCCAATCTGTCGAGTTGTCGTCAGGCATCTATGAAAGCATCCTAAACACTGCCACCATTTGATTCAGCGGACAGGCTTTTTGCGACACCTCGTGTTCTATACCATCTGAAGTAAACAATAATAAGATTACAGAAGGCAAAGAGCAAAGGGAAAGAGAAAGAAAGAGAAGAGAAAGAGAAAGAAAGAAGAAAGAGAAAAGCAGAGTCTAAAAATGTCAGAGTGCTGCGTCTGATACACGCTGAGGGTAAGATGATGCAGAAGTGAGGGAAACCGTTCAGAGTTGCCAATTCGAGATGCAGAGGAAGTGGGTCCATGGTCCTGGAGAATGAGCTTGAAAATTAACTATAAACGTGTGATGAATAATACGCAATGCATTCCACATCAGACGGAAGCTGAACGCGCCTTCCATGCATTCCAGGGCGTGTGCTACCATTCCACCACCGTTGCTGTCCCACAATTTTCACTGCTTCTTCGATATAAACTATCGCAGTTGTCAGCAACTAACGTTTTTAACGGTTATGGTCAGGGACAAGCACAATCGGCACTCTGCTGACAGCTCCTGGAGATGTATAATGCATAACCTGCATAATCTAATCAAAGAGTTATTTATTGCGGTAATGTAGCGGTAACAATCTGCTGTACGGGTGGAAGGCGGGTTCGACTCCCGTCTCATGTCGAATGTTTTGTATACCACTCAACATTCATGCAAAGAATCACCGTTTGTTCAGCAAGGCAAGAGATCATTATTTTAGTATTTGATTCTAAATAATTGCTAAGTGAATGTGATAACAAACAAAGAACCAACAACTCTGACTACAAAATGGAAAAAATAAAGTCTCGTGACTTTGAAATTGATGGAAACGGACCACCAAGATAGAAATCTCTCAGAAGATTAATCACGTTTTACGACATCCTTCTATGGTTCCCTTACTAACTACTGCTAAATTTTATGGCAGAAAAGTGAAGAAACATCAAGCAAGAATAAGTTCAGTGGCAATAATGGTACCAAGTGCCGCAGAGCTCGACTCTCCATAACAATCCAGACTTCTTCTGCCAGCGCATCCACAACTGTATAACGTCTCTCGTTCCAAATTAGAATGTCAAAAGTGAAGTGAATCATCTGCTACTAAAAATAAAGGATCATCTCCTGAACTGTCTTTTTATATAAAAACGTGGTCGAAGTTCCGTCCGTACTCGGGTCTACTGCTGACCCTCCACATAATTGGTGCATTGGCCGGGAATCGAGCCCGGGTCTCCGCGTGGCAACCCTCGTCAATTGGGCAGGCTCTTCTTCTCTTTGGCCAGACCTCTTTTTAATCGCTCTATAATGTACAAGGACTCAATTTTTTTTGTTTAACTCTGCTTTAAGCGTAGACACGGTCAAGTTTTGAAGAAAAGAAGTTGCCGAGTCATCAGCCAACGAGGCACAACAACAACCAGCTAAAGAAAAGGCAAGTCTTGAGATTAGCGTAATAATCATCGCCGTTTAGCTTATTGAATAGAATTTAGATCAAGCAGGTTCCAGTGAACCACGAAAGATGGAGAGACCGAAGACGAAGAGGAGACCGGTTGAAGAGCATGAAATGTCAGGCGAAATTGCGGACGGGTTCCTCCAGGACATATAAGCCCTATGAAATGAAAATGTCGCGGCGTGTCACGATTGGTCCACAAAAGTTGCGAAAATCGGAAAATACGCCTTTTTTTGTAGCCTTACTCTTCCTCTCGTCCTCACCTGACTCTCAAGTTTCGCAAGAGAATTGAGTGGTGAGCGTAAACATGGCCGCAGGCGGGAGTCTAATCCACTTTTCATCCTACACGGAGACGCGTGCTCTTACCACTACACCACCAAGGCATATCTGCGCTATCACTCATTCAGTCAAAAATGCTGTGAAAACATTGGAAATTATAAGTATTACACCTAAAGTCTCATATTATTTGAGCGTTCTTCTAAAAGTCAATGAAACGGGTCCTATCCTAGACAGTTGTAGCCGATTTTAGGCACTCAGAGTCGGATAGTCGCTGTTTTTGTAAGTTCTCAATATTTGTATTTCTCAATAGAGCATCAAGATGGTTGGGAGCTGCTGATTATTGATGTAACTCAGCCATGAATAAGTGCGAATTTGAAGCCAGAAACCCTACGCTTTTCTAATTTTGGTCATAGTGCGGCATTTTTCCAGAGGCGCCTCCTGCTCGAACCTTTGATAACTTAATGCATAAATTCTCATAACTGGGATATGAGCACGATTTTCTATAATTTCTGGATCTTACTAATTACTTTAATATCAGCAAGCGCCACCATTTTGCAACTATCGATTGGCTCCTGGTGATGAGGTCATTCACTCGGGGTACCGATCGATAGTAAAACCCGTCACGGCGGTTTCAATCGCGAACCCGCGTTGGTTTCTCTTTGGTATCCGACCAAGCAAATATGACTTGGCGCGGCTCTCAGAAGCAGCTCGTCAGTCGGTCGGCTTGTTGGATGCCGTCCGATGACGTCAGACTTTCACAATCAGCTGGATCTGCTCTCCTTTTCTCTGATTCTCTTTGTCAAATTACTCCATCATACGTAATGAATGTTTTCCATAAGAGCGGGAAAAGGTCCACATTTCTGATATTTTGTTTCTCTTTTGTCATTAAGAACCCAGTTCAATTATTGATCGATTAGCAGAGGGGGGTGATAATGGAGACATGGTACTATTGACTAGGGAATCATTGAGTGGAGATTTCCACTAATTCGTTGTAGTGGACAGCATTCCGGTGTAGTTACGCGGTTTTTGTGGTGCTTTCTCGGATAAAATAGTGTTTTATGAGAATTGCTTTTAGTTTTTTTATTTTAGGGGCTAGGGACTGGGTTTGCATAATGTCGAATCTTGATACAGTGTAGATCAAAACAGGTAGATATACGTAGAGATAGAGGAGAGAGAGAGAGTAGGGGAGGGGGTGGGGGCGGAGAGAGAGAGGGAGGGAGAGAGGGGCAGAGGGAGTGAGAGGGAGTGAGACAGCTATATAGGGAGAGGGAGAGATGGATTGAGATCCGTTCGCCTGGGCCCTTACTGTAACCAAGCTATTCTATGGACTTGTATTGATCGCCGCCCACTCATTTGATTGTCGTTTCGTCTCGTCTTTTGCTCGAAATTTTCTCTTTTTTTCGATTTAATTCTGGTTCTACTTGCAGTGAAAGCTTTCATAACGTGCTAAAAATGGCTCGTACCAAGCGAACACCTCGAAAATCGACTGAAGAAATCGAGTTTCGTCGTAGGCACCTGGCCATCAAGCGCGTCGCTGGAGGAGTAGCGAAGCCACATCGCTATCGGCCGGGCACCGTCGCGCTACGCGAGATACGCCAATATCAGAAGTCGACAGAGTTACTCACCTGTAAGCGACCGTTCCAGATGACTAACCAGATCAATGACTTGTTCATTGAGGTTATAGAAATATCAGAGTTTGATTCTTACCGACTGATATTCCCACCAACTCGCTCGTGAAATCGCTCATAAATTCGAGGTGGATCTGCGCTTTCAGTCGGTTGCGATCGGCGCCTTCCAGGTAACGATAACACTTTTGCATAGTGCCATTACACCTTTCACCCTCTCATTATGCAATGAGTATAATACGCGGGAGTCGAAAGCTTTCAGGATAAAAACATGCACTCGATAGTCCTCATAACAGCATTTTTTCGCTATGTTTCGCCAATAAGTCCAAAGGGCGTTCATGACGCAGGAGCCAGTGATGCCCGTTACGCAAGCGTGGTCAATGATTCGATTTCGCGCTCAAGGGCTACCAAGAATCTCCATCATTTCGGGGTTGGTGAATTGGTTTCGGACTTGATTGGGAAGATAAGCAGTTCTGACTCGATTTAGTGGTGATCCATTGCGAGTTATTGTAAAGGTCAGGTAAGAATTTAATCACCTTAAAGGATACTTGGTGGAGTCGAATGCATAACGCATCCCTCAGTGGCGATCAACGCCGAAATACTCATTCAATTTACCTTATCAATAGAGCAAACTAGGATTTGTAAGACTCGTTTATAGATGCAGCAGAGAGTCAAAATACTGTCGCTCGTATTACTACACTCTAAAATTCCATAGTTAAGAGCAGTTTGTGCTGGGAAAGAGTATTCAACACTAATTTTAGTAATTCCTAGTGATTTACTGACTTAGCGATTCTTATTTACTTTTATTCTTGGCAGTATTCAAAAATGAAGAAATACTTTATTGTTTGAAGGCGCACGTGTTTGTCTGCCTTTTTTGCAAAGATTACACCGCTCTTTTCTATGGATTTAGAGTATTTGCAGTTTCACCTGCATCACCTGTCGTCCCGTTGATCGTTGAATGACTCGAGCGGGTACCAGCAACTCTTCCATTTTTCCCATCGCGCACGAGATTAGCCCAGTGGGTCTTCTCCTCTCTAGGGATTCGCTGAGCATCATATCTTTCTTATATCACTTTCGTGAAGAAATCGAACCAACGGATCAGTGGTCTTCCTGTAGAGCGCTTGATGTCCCGAGAAATCCGGTCGGTAACGGCTCTCGTCCATCGGTTGTCGTTGAAGCGCAACGTGTCCGGCCCACCTTATTTTCAATATCCTGAGGTGTAGAACGGTGTCTCTGATTTTCGATCGTTGACATAGGTCGGAACTTCGGATCCTTTCTCTCATTTGCGAGATATTGGATACACTCCTAGCATTGACCTTTCGACTGCGTGTTCGATAGCGCCAAGTGATTTTTCATCCTGCTTACGTAGCGACCAGGTTTCTGCTGCATACGCTAGGACAGGGATAATTGTCGAGTCGAAAAGGTGGGTCCGGTCTCGGATGTTCTTTAACCTCTGCACTACATTTTCGATGCTCTTGAACGTTCCCCAAGCCGCTCGTTTCCTCCTGCTCATGGGAATATGTCGTTCGTCATGTTGATTTTTCGACCTAGATAGACATAACTGGAGCATTTGGAGATTATCGCTCTATTAAGCTTGAATGGGGCATTTGAAACCCATCCGTTCCTCATGAACATCGTTTTCGTTAGATTTAGTTGAACACCAATATTTCCACAGGCGTTAACGAAATCAGTCAACATTCGTTCCGCTTGGCTGATGTTTCTTGTTATGAGAACGATATCGTCAGCAAAGCAAAGATGGTTTAATTGTCGACCGTCAATTTTCGCTACCATATCTTCCCATTCTAATGTTCGCATGACGTTGTGTAGGGTGGCAGTGAATAGTTTTGGCAAAATTGTGTCGCCTTGTCGAATCCTTCTTCTTGCGTCAATGGTGATTTTGTTGTAGAATAGAGATATTTTGGTCGTGAAATCTTCATGAAGCTCACAAAGGATCATTATATACCGAATAGGGACGCCCTGGTCATCTAAAGCTTCTATATCCGCTTCTGTTTCCACTGAATCAAAGGCTTTCTTCGGATCGATGAAAGTGAGACAGAGTGCTTGTTTGTACTTTCGTAAAACTTCAATGAGTCTTGTAATCATGTGGATGTGGTCTATGGTACTAAATCCTTATCGGAACCCTGCTTGTTCGCGTGGCTGTCCTTCGTACAGTGTTTTGTCAATCCTGTTTAGTATGAGTGGTTTTATAGGCAACGGAAAGCAAGCTGATTGGGCGATAATTGCCCATATCGTGAAGGTCTCCCTTTTTGAGCAACAATACGGTGTTGCTGGTTTTCCACTGAATAGGGACCTTGCATTCTGACAGGTTGCGAGTGATGAGCCGAGTCAGGGTGTTGATGAGAAGTTGCGGCAGGTTCTTCATGTTTTCTCGTCTAGTCCTCTTTGGACCGGGTGTTGTTCTGTTCTTCACCGACGACATAACATGTCAGATTCCGGAAGGGATGACCTGTGGAACGACATGCTCATCCTCTTTCAATTTATATGACGGTTATAGGACATGGCTAGCAAAGAGATCCGAGTTTCCAAAAAGACTTACAAGCATTTTTTCAAAAGTTTTCCCCCAGCCCATAAATTATTGACGTGAGAAAATTCTAATAACCTTCAACATAAACATATGCTGAGTTCCTTCCTATTATTGTATAACTCGTTACGCTTGCTTACTTGTTTACCATAAGTGTTTATTTATGTAAAAATACCATCAGGAATAATCTGGAATTTTTATGGAACTATACTTCATACGATAATGTTAGTGCCAGGTAACATCATCAAGCAATCCATAGTCTCCTTTTCTTTTTCTTGATAGTGTCAATGTTTCGAGTTAATGACGGAACACCTCTGGAATTTCGTTCTTCAAAATTTACAGATACAAACAAAAGCAGCTACGTTTTGATAAATAATTATTTTTTGACAAAACGGTTATTGTCCATTATAAAGCGGCAAAAGAATATTACATCCCATTCTCTTAACAAGAACTTTTCATAGAAATGTTCGTAATCATTCAAAAGCAATTTCTGGTTAGCCCGGTACGTGACTGGTTTTTGTAAGACCTTTTATAAGGTTGTGAAATTCGAACTAAAATAAGGTTCACATCGGTTGTGCATTTCAAACATTACTATGCTGGATGCACGGAAAGCGTATGGACGTGTAGAGAAAATCATATAGTGTCAGAGTCATATGTTTAATCTAAAGTTTTTCCAAGGCATAGAAGTAAATCCTAATCAAATGACAAACATCACTTTTTCGTGTAAGAAAATCAATCGGTGACCGTGCCAGCCCCTTGTCGTCCCACTGTGAGGCCCGTGGGTTGTTCAAAAAGTACATGATCGCGTGTGAAAATAAATCTTATTTTCCCAACCGCATTGCAAAGAAATGGTCTTTCCAGGAGGTGAACACGAAGTTGGAGTCCTAAATCCCACGCTATCGAATGATTACTAACAGTCTAAAGAAAGAGCTCTGCCTTGAGAGAAATATGCTTTGGTAATACACAAAAGTATTCCTTCTGTACCTACGTTAGAATAAAAAG
The DNA here is from genome assembly GCA_019055375.1 of Parelaphostrongylus tenuis. NCBI lineage: Eukaryota > Metazoa > Nematoda > Chromadorea > Rhabditida > Metastrongylidae > Parelaphostrongylus > Parelaphostrongylus tenuis. Next base: position 28,629 of record JAHQIW010006050.1, on the reverse strand, counting down.
TCTTTTCAAAAAACCGACCAACTATCGCGCTAACCAAAGAACTAGGATTCCGAATGATTGCAAAACTTTTGTAAAAAGTTCTTGTCCAGCGAATGGGGTCCAATATTTATTTGTCGCCTTACTATAGACAAGTAACGACAAACCACGGACCTCCCTCTTTGAGGCTGGTGGATAGGGGAACAGATGCGAACCAAAAGCGACCGTGTGCTTCCCAGAGACGCAGGTGGATGCAGGGATGAGTCCCTGTTTCTGCAGCGCCTACTTGACAGAAACTTTATTCCTACGAGTCATGTCGAACAAAATCCTGCAATCAAGCTGCTGGGCAGTACATGGGAGGTGGTTAGGAGTCGCCTCCAACAAATATACTTCTCCCGCTCCTCCGAGAGAGACTGGCAAGCTAATCGAAAGTACCCACTCAACACGTTTAAAGCCTGATAGGTTATACGCTGGGTATCAAAATGCCCAAGACAGTAACAAATTTGGGCCTCATTCCGCTGACCCCCAAAGAGCCCTGGAATCTGCAGACAGATTCAAAAAACATTAGGATCAATGGGCAAGCTTTTGAGTACTGTCATGGCCTTGTAATCTGATGTTGACGTAAATGTTCATTTTCCAGGAGGCTTTTGAGGCTTATGTTGTCGGCCTCTCCGAGGTGCACCAACTTATGTGCAGTTCATGCAAAGCGTGTCACTATCACGCCCATGGACATACAACTTGCACGCAGCATTCGTAAGGAGAAAAATCAAGATCTTGTAATTCCAAACCATCCTTTCGTTACTAAGATCTCCACGTTATTTTATCTCACCTGAAAAGTACTGCTTGGTGTCCTTTTGCATTTTTTATCGCTATCTCTATGTATTCGTAATGAAATAAAGTTTTGTGAGAGGAATGTCCTACTGTTGCTTGGTAGTTAGCGTTTGGCTAGCATTTAGGACGTAAATGATGAAAATAACAGCCGTAATTGGAAAAGAGGCTGTGGACAATGCGACATGAAGCCGTTGATAGGCACAACGGCCCATTCCGGTGTCGAGGATACGGGTTTTCAAAGTTAATAATTCTATGATATGAGAGATTGATGTATGATAAATAAAGACTTGTTATCTAAATGTCTTGACAGTTGCCTTAGACTATTCTCCACACTGGAATAGAGGTTATAGTGAGTTATTGTGACAGCAATAATACAATTCAAATAACGCAATAAATAATAAATGCGTCCCCACGCAGTGGGTTCGAGATGCGGAGGAAGTGGGTATACTGTCTTGAAAACTAACTACAGCTGGGCCAGCGGGAGAGCGATCGATGGGCTGACGGGTTAGGCATGTGGTATGCACTTTGTTGTTTATTGGGAATTGTTTCTCTGCCTTGAAGGATTTCCAGATTAAACGATTGACTCAGATATTACAAGATTTTCTCTGCGTTTTCATATGCTTTTCGTACTTGCGTCTAGCGAATTATAAGCGGGATAAAGATGAAGGCACGCGGCGGGTGCGCTGCATAATTTTATTATGTTCGCTGCAGTGTTGTAAAAGGGTTCCTGGAAAAACAACAACTTAGTGGTTAGAGATTTAAGCTTTCTATAATAATTACTAACTTCCTGTGTGAAAGTTCCTGTTTACCGGATAAGATCGAATATTCTTTTCTCCTGAATAGCCGAAGTGACCCGATTTGGAAAATGAAAAAGTCTTATATTAGACCAGCTCATATAAGAACAAGTATGATGCATTGTCTGTATGCTAAGCAAACGCAACGGCTGAACTTTTGCCAAATAGCACCGATTTCAACTTCTACTTCTAACTATCCTTTGTTTAGCACGTTATAGAAAAAACTAGCTTTGGGTTACTTTTTGCTTTTGTTGCTTCATTCGCGCTATTCACCACTCCGATTGTCCTTTTTTTTAGCTTTGGCTGAAGATTAGCTAAAGGGAACCGTGGACCTGGGCGGACATATTTGATGAGAAACAGAGAAGTATACGATAAAACGGACATTACCGATATCGTTGCCTCAAATACCGAAGATAGTGGGCATGTTGTTCTGAGTTTTCCAGATTGAAGAAATTATAGTCAACCACATTTTGTGTAACATCCGAAAATCGTTTTTAAATGCTCATATGTTATACACGATCTGTGCTGGAGCTGTTCATGAGTCCTTCTCGAATTGTGAGCTAGAAGTGCAAATAAATGAAAATCTCAAACATTTGCTAGAAACATTTATGAAGTATAAATCTCGAGGAGTCATTAGTAAGCCACATGGAGCGTGTCTGTTGATCGCCCATAATTTCGCACCATAAGTCAAGCTAACTTGCTCTGCCCTGAGCGAGGCTCAGCTGATCTCCGGCGATATACTCAGAGATTAAAATAGGTTATTATATCAACCAAATTTTGTTCATTAAGCTTTTTTAATGACTTGTCCACGTGTTTGATGGAATACACTGCGAGCCAAGACGACTTTTCCATGCTCTGAAGGATAACTGCTGAAGCATCAGTTACTGCTGCGTTGAATACGTTTTGATAAAAACAACCTTGCATTTGGTCATTAATAAAAAGACAGGAAAAAATTAGGGAAATCGTATGCCTAACTGCCCGTTGTCAGTCCGTCTGGTTTTGATTGCAAAATATAAGTTTTGATATCACAGAGTCATTATCTCTGTAATTTTCATCAAAATCACCTACGTTATTATCTTTCTATTTGTTCAACTTGTTCCGTGATATATTTATATTTCCAAATCTCTTTTATTGCTTATAATTTCTTTAAGGTTTTCAAGAAGTGAATGGATTGAGCAGACACCTCCTCAGCAGGCTCATCACATGTTCCGTCGTGTTGAAAATCTATTCGAAGGCCATAACGTCGTGTTGAACTCCACCTGTAGCGTTGACATGGCAGCCAGTGTTTTTGTGTGATCTCTTCCCTTCCTACTGTTCATGAAGAAAGAAGAGCAAAGATGTTTAGCATATAAGGACGAACCGTGAGCAACACTTTATGCTTGTTTCGATGCTTGGAGAATGGGTCAGGTGTCACAAGTCGTCTACTCCTCTTCCCATCCTCCCTCGTATGACCTCAATCCATTGTTGCTTACCGCTTCTTTCAATATTCACATCGGCAGCCGTCAAATTTGGTTATACCGAAGAAAACAAATTTTATTCAAATCGCCTTCACATTGCTTGAAATCACGCAAAAATTCATTCTAATAATATTAATGAGCGTGGAGTGTAGGGATCAGTACTTATGTTTTTCCAGCGGACACATATCAATAATTGCACATAAAAAGTAATCAGTGATTCCTCAAATTCATGAAAAGGTGATGGGATGTGGTCATTTTGCATTACGATGAGTGTAAGCACATTTGTGGTATCAATTTTCTCTTCTTTAAGTCCTACAGCTAGCATGCCAATGGATAAAAGAATGAACACCTCTATAGATGCTTCTATGTAGAGCGAAATGTTTCCAATACCAGCTGTTTCCACTTCAGCATATTTCTGACTTAGTTTGAATTGTTCCTCTCACTTTGTCATTGTCGTCCCATTAGCTATCATCTTTTTAATTTGAAAAAATTTAAAAAGCTTTTTCTAGTAATCCTTCTCTGCTGCGTATCGACTAGTTCAATAAATGAAACCGGGTACATCACGGCATTCGCTCCTTAGTGATTCGGAAGATTTGTTAAGAACAATCATTGAAAAAATGTGTCGTAGTCACTGTCATAGTTAATCAAGATGTGGCCACATTAGTCGCACGAAAGATTCTTTTCTACCAAATAAATTTTCCTTGATTAGACTAAATTATAACTGGAAAACTTTAAATCAACCAAGAAAAACTGTATGCGGATTTACGAAGGTGCTTCACTCGATGACTAAATGGACAAGTTTTAATTCTACCATTATATTGCATTATATCTATCGATGCAGTAGAAACGTATTTAAGTCGCGCTATAGTCTGAGTGGCTATAATGTCTGTGCTGATAGGGCAAAGGTCTGAGCACAAACGTTAGACATCTATCCATTATCTCGTGCCGTAGGCGTGATGTTTTTCTATGCATTTCCGCATATTCTCGGGTCAGTTTCACATCATGTAAGTCCTTGTCATTGAATTGGGGGTTTAGCGGATTTGGAGTGTGGTAAGTGATTCAGCATGACTGTGCGGTCAAGTCATGACAAAACACTTAGAAGTGGCGGTTTGGACTAATCCACATTCATTCGGCTATAGCACTCAATTCAAAGCAAAAACATGGAGTTGTATTTTCCAATTTTCCAAATTTCAAAGTTTCAGGTATCGAGACCTCGAATTCGACAAATCTTCTCCAAAGTTAAACTCAAACGTGTGCGTTGAAAAAAAACTGCTTCAACTCAAAAGAGGTATGGGATCAAGAATGCGTTGATGAGCAGAGAGTATAGCCATGATGCTTCGAAAAGTTCTGTTGTGGATGCGCAGCTATACAGATGGGCGTTATTCTGTATTGAAGAAAATGAATTGAATCTTTTCTCTATGCTTTTACATACACATATCTGATGGCTGCAAAAAGGTCTAATGAAATTATCACGACTGTCTCAGAACATCTGGAAATAAGTGAAAATAGATCTTACGCGAAGAAAGGCATTACTCAAAAATTCTCTAAATAGGTAGTGCTGTACCGGGAAACTGCCCTTGCCAATTTAACTTGTTTCCAACTTCGACGCTCTTTGATGTCTGAAAAGTGGCATCCGTAACTCGCCTCTTTCTCTCCTTTTTCTTTATAAGGCATACTCAAAAGTACGCCGCGAGTGTTCTGGTCTATTCTATTCGTGTAAATGGATTTTCGTACCTTCCACGGGACTTCGTATTTATTTAATGTCCACGACTATATCTTGAGCACTAGATGTCACTGTATAAACCAGATTTGCTCTCCGTTTACCCATCTCTGCCATAGCTAACGAAGATAATGATAGCGCCTATTGAGCTGGTGTTGGTAATTTTTTAGCACCTCTCTTTTTAGTAAACAGAACAGCTGGTTTTTATTCTACGAGTAGAAATAGATTTCAAAATCAGTCAAAATCAAACTTCGATTAAATATTGACAGAGGTGTATGGAACGCCACTGCAATCGCTCAGGCAATTAATTCCATTCTTTTGGATAACGATTTGTGCCTCTTGACCATTTTTTCTCTCTCTAATGCGTTTTGTTGAAATCATCATGGATTTTACTTGTTACATGCGTTCAGATATCGAGAAGTATATTAAACGAACGCAATGGACTCACTTGACAATCGGAGATAAGAAAGGTATCTGTGGTGTTCTGCACTGCTGTTGTATGTTGAGTAGACAAGATGATGTTAAAAGGTTGCCGCCGTTTTGACGGAGCCCAGTGGGTCCTCCTTGCTCTAGGGATTCGCTGAGCATTCTGTCTTTGTTCTATCGCCTTCGTGAAGAAATCGGAAGAGCGGGTCAGTGGTCTTCTTTTAGTGCGTTTGATGTCCTGAGGAATCCAGTCGGTAACGGCTCTTGTCCATCGGCTGTCGTTGAAGCACATCACGTGCCCGGCCCACCTTGTTTTTGATATCCTGGCGTGTAGGACGGCGTCTCTGATTTTCGATCGTTGACGTAGGTCCGAACTTCGGATCCTTTCTCTCATTTGCGGGAAACGAGATACTCCTAGTATCGGCCTTTCGACTGCGCGTTCGATAACGCCAAGTGGTTTTTCATCCTGCTTACGTAGCGACCAGGTTTCTGCTGCATACGTTAGGACAGGGAGAACTGTCGAGTCGAAAAGGTGGCCCGGAGTCGGATGTTCTTTGTCCTCTACACAGCATCTTCGATGCTCTTGAACGTTTCCCAAGCCGCTCGTTTCCTCCTGCTCAACTCTGGAGCTAGGTCGTTCATCATGTTGATTTCACGACCTAGATAGACGTAACCGGAGCATTCGGAGATTACCGTTCCGTTGAGCGTGAATGGAGCATTCGATACTCATCCGTTCCTCATGAACATCGTTTTCGTTAGATTTGGTTGAAGACCAATTTATCCACAGGCGTTATCGAAATCGGTCAGCATTCTTTTAGCTTGGCTGATGTTTGGTGTTATGAGAACGATATCGTCAGCAAAGCGAAGATGGTTCAATTGCCGATCGTCAGTCGTCAATTTTCACTCCCATATCGTCCCATTCTTATGTTCGCATAACGTTTTGTAGGGTGGCAGTGAGTAGTTTTGGCGAAATTGTATCGCCTTGTCGAACCCTTCTTCTTACGTCAATGGTGATACTGTTGTGAAATAGAGATATTTTGGTCGTGAAATCTTTATGAAGCTCACGAAGGATCATTATGTACCGAGTAGGGACGCCTTGGCTATCCAGAGCCTCTATAATCGCTTCTGTTTCCACTGAATCAAAAGCTTTCTTCAGATGGACGAAAGTGAGACAGAGTGGTTGTTTGTACTCTCGCAAAGCTTCAGTGAGTCTTGTAATGGTGTGGATGTGGTGTATGGTATTGAATCCTTTTTGGAACCCTGCTTGTTAGCATGGCTGTCCTTCGTCCAATGTCCTGTCAATACTGCTTAGGATGACTCGAGTAAAGAGTTCATAGACAACGGACAGCAGGCAGATTGGACCACAATTGCCTATGCCGTGAAGGTCTCCTTTTTTGAACAACATTACGGTCTTGCTGGTTTTCCTTGAGTAGGGACTATGCATTCTGATAGGTAGCAAATGAGAGCGTAGCTTGGGTGTTGATGAGAACTGGCGGCAGATTCTTCAGGTGTTCTGGTCTAATCCTGTCTGGACCGGGTGTTGTTCTGCTCTTCACCGACGATATAGCATGTCGGATTTCGAAAGGGAGGACCGGTGGAACGACATATCCGTCCTCTTTCAATTTACATGACGGTAAGAGGACATGGCTAGCGAAGAGATCCGAGTAGTATTGTTGGATGACTTTCTCCATAGCCCTTCTTGAAGCTGTAAGTGTCTCGTCAGGGTATCGGAGTGCAATCATCTTGGTCTTATAGTTGGCGAAGCCTCGCTGGGCTTTGCGAATGCTCTTCCTAGCTTCTGCAGCTTCTGCCATAACTGCTGCTCTTTTCTCTTTGAGGTCTTCTTTCATCGCTTCTCTGCAGCGTTTCGCAAGTTCGAACATAAGGTTTTGGTTGCCTGTAGCTCGTGCGATTCCATGTTGACGTATCAGCTCGAGTGTCTGCGGAGACAAGCGTCTCTTCGTGACCTTAGGACTCTCGGTTTCATAGCGCTAACGTGAAGATGTTCAACGAGTCGATCGTATTCTTTATCAATGTTGTCGACAACGGTATCTTCCCAAGAGCCGACTAATAATTTGAATACATCCCAGTTTGTGGTAGATCTGGGACTTCTGTTTGAATTCAGCGGCTTTCCCTCCTCTCCTCGAGAAACGGAACTTTGCGCGAAGGAAGCGATGTTCTGATCCCATCTAGAACTTAGGAACAATAGCGACATCGGTCAGGCAAAACCTTCTATTTACTAAGATGTGATCGATTTCGTTATGCTACTGCGCATTGGGAGACTCCCACGGCCATCGCTGAGAAAGAGGCTTTCGAAATTGCGAGTTACCATGGATGGTTTGAGTCGTCATGATAAACTCAGACAACCTCTCACCCTGTTCATACCATTCTAGTCCGTGGGTCCCTATGTGACGTTATTCAGACAATCTTCTAAGTCCAGTTTTTGCCTTAAAATCTCCGACAGTGACCTCAAGAATGTATGATCATCTCTGAAGAATTTTTCGCGGTCCATATAGAACGCTTCGACTTCGTCTTCGTCATAGCTTGATGTTGGTGCGTAAGCAACGATGATTGTCAAAGCCGGCATGGGACCACGTCGTTTCAAACGTAATCGTCCGATGCTGGTTGTTAGTTGCTCAAACGAATCAATGTTCACGGTCAAATTCGGTTTGACGAGGACGCCCACGCCACCGACACCTCTGCAATTGCATGTTCCAAGAAACAGTTCTTCTCCGGTATCATAAACAGCGTGAAAAGGATGGCGCCTTGTCGTCTCAGCCAGGCCAATGAAGTCGTACCTTATTCTTCTTGCTTGAATCAATAAATCTTATACTGTGGATTCGTGAGCAAGGGTTCTTGCGTTGTAGGTACAGATCGTCATTTTAGTCCGTTTCAATCTTGGCAGCTTAGTTCGGCCTTGAGATTTTAGCAGCCTCTCCATACTCGTCCTACCTAGCGCTGCCGTACCAGGGGCTCTCTCGGGGTCGGAGGAGTGAGGCCTATAATTGTTACTGTTTTTGGCAATTTGATACCCAACATATAGCTTGCCAGGCTTTAAACGTGGAGGGTGGGTACTCACGAGTAGCTTGCAGTCTCTCTCGAAGGAGCAGGAGGAGCTTATTTGTTGAAGGCGACTCCTAACCGTATCCCATGTACTTCTCAGCCGCTTGATTGCAGGCTTTTGGCCGACTTGACTCGTAGAAATAGAGTTTTATCAAGTCGGCGCTGCAAAAGCAGGGAGCTCATCCCCTGAATCCACCCGCGTCTCTGGGAAGCACATGGTCGCTTTTGGTTCGCGTTTATTCCCCAATCCACCACCTGGGGACGGGCCAAGTGCTCGCGACTAACCGGGAGGGATCCCTCAAAGAGAGAGGTCCGTGATCAAGAGCAGGATATCTGTCGCAAAATGAGTATCGGTATGCAAGGTTCAGAGGCAGCAGCTCGGATTCAACATTCATGACTGATAATGCAGATGGTAGAACATTTCTACAGCGTGATTGATGAAGAAGGAGGAAGCGGAGCATCAACGAAGGCAATACTATGTTCGGATGACAAATTTTTGGAGTGTCACAGTGATTTGCAGCATTTCAACTCCACTATTCCAGTCATCTGAGAAGTGAAAAGCTTGTTTGGGACTCATGTCAGCACAAATTCGCTCTGAGACGCGACGCCGCACTATTACAGTAGTTGAGCGAGAATTGCAATCTCCATGATTCTACGATAGTAAAAAATTACACCACCGTAATGGGAGAAGTTTCCTTAAAGTACAAGATTTTCTCAAATGTTCAGACGTGCTCCTTCCTACTTTTTCTGTCACTAATGACGCAAGGCATGCAGAGGGTGATGAAAATGATGTAAACGTCGAAATGCGTTTGTGAAATTATGAAAGATTCATACAGTATACAGACACTGAAAGCTTTACACACCATCCAGAACATTTTGCTATCTTATGACATATTCTACACCCGATTAGGTTTATTCTCTAAGCTTATTTGAACCACTAAGAAGTTGTTTTCCTTTTCTGCAATTGGAGAAAGGGTACTATTTCTATGCGTTTGTAGAGCTTATGAGTTGATAAATTTTTTAACGTATTTTACTGATTCAACATTCCATGGGCGAATCCTGATAGGAACGTAGATTTACATTACAATCACTGAGGGTGGCAGAAAACTGACGAATTTGCAGGCAAGTACTTTATTGTGAGTGTGTGCTTTTATTATTAGGGTGGTGTAAAATGTCGGTTTTGGGCCATCAATTTTTAAGTCATTCTAACTATGCTCAAACTGATATTTATCAGTCAAATGGGTTATAACAATAGGTAATGAGTTTTAACGAGAGATAAGTCTTTTTCTCTTTTTGTAGCATTAAAGTTAGTGTTTTGCAATTTAACGAAACTTTGGGAAGCTTTTTTTTTGCATTTTGCTGGCTGTAGAGACGTTTTACCTGATCAAGTTGTCGAGACACTTGAAGAAGTGGTAGCCACTGAGCACGAGTTTCGGCGAATGTTAATGACTAGATAAAACTTTGTTGCCCAATTCGTTCAACTCTTGCAGCGTTCCTGGCACAATATATGACTGTTGGCTGGCTGTAATCAAACGGCAATTACTTCTTCACCACCCATTATCACCTTTCCAAATTGCTTCAAATGGCGACCGACGGGGAAATGAGACGTTGAGTTTTTCTGCAACATTTCGCGTAGTGTTAGGACGAATAATTTTGATGATTGCTTTTTCCATGACTTCTTATGAGGTTGGTATCAGAATACATGCGGTTTATTCATTCTTAAAATACGTCTTTGTTAGTAGCTTTTTGAACCACTATGCACTATTTGTGAGAAGTTGCTGGGCTTAATGTGATGTTGACATTGAGAGTTGTCTCTGCTGCTTTGCGATTGATTTCGAGCTCACGGTGCAAAACCGCAATTATCTTGCAGCAAAAAACATTATTTCTAGGTTGCAGATGTAGGTATGAAACAAATTGCAGGCGAAACAACATTGACAAAAAGACATAGAGCAAGGAATACATATTGAAAATATGTATACCATAACCACATTTTCAAAAATGTATTCTAATATCAAGCAGTTAGTTTCAGTAATGCATAGATCGACACGATTTTCTACCAATCTGAAAACTGTATTTGGCTTTTGAACGCGTGTTATAAAAGCTCTACACCACACACGTAGTCGATTTGTCGATGACCAATGTTTCGATCGTGCCCTTAAGACCCACCAAGCCTTGCAATCTTCCGAAATCGGTTTGAAACCAAACTCTCCTTGCAGGATCAGTTGATTTCCCGAGGAATCCAGTCGGTGACGGCTCTCGTCTATCGGTTGTCGTTGAAGCGCGTCACGTGTCCGACCCACCTCATTTTCGATACCTTGGCGAGTAGAGCGGCGTCTTTGATCTTCGATCGGTGATTTGGGTCGGAACTTCGGATCCTTTCCCTCATTTGCGAAATGCGGGGTACTCTTGGCAGCGACCTCTCGATCGCGCGTTCAGTGGCGCCAAGTGATCTTTCATACTGCTTACGTAGCGACCAGGTTCTTGCTGCATATATCAAGGCAGGGATAATCGTCGAGTCCAAATGGTGGGCACGGAATCGAATGTTCTTCGTTCACTATGTTACATCCTCAACAGTCTTGAACGTTCCCCAAGCCGCTCGTTTCCTCGTGCTAAACTCTGGAACTATTTCGTTCATCATGTTGTTTTCACGATTCTACATAGTCGTAACTAGAGCATTCGGAGATGTTCGTTTCGTTGAGTGTGAATGGGTCATTCATACCAAACGATTCCTTATGAACTTCGTTTGTTAGATTTAGTTGAAGACTAATCTCTCTATAGGCATTGTTGAAATCAGTCAACGTTCGATACGCTCGGTTGATGCTTGATGTTATGAGTATGACATCGTCAGCAAAGCGAAGATGGTTTTATTGCCGACCGTCGATTTTCACTGCCATATCGTCGTATTGTAATGTTCGCATGACGTTTGGGAGGGTGGCAATGAATAATTTTGGCGAAACTGTATCGCCTTGTCAAACCACTCCTCTTGCGTTGATGCTATATTGTTGTAGAATAGCGTGAAAATCCTTACATAACTCACAAAAAATTGTGACTTACTAGGCACCTTTTAAGGGATATCTCCACCAATGTGACGCAACAATGGGCCATCGTGAGTCATTGTTAGGGCCAAATAGCATTCATTAACCGCGAACGGAAGTAAGAATGAAGGCAAATGGTGGCGCATTCCTCTAGGATTGGTTACTGTTAAGAGTTTTTTCCTCTAGCTTTTATGCCGAACACATAGCATGGTAGGTTTCAAACGTGAGTATTTATATAAATGAGTTATATGCCACTCTCTCTCAAAAGAGCAAAGAGAAGCTTGTTTTTTGAAGACGACCACTGACGGCTTTTTATTGTACTTATACTTGATTGAAGGATTTTGGCTAATTTGACGCTTCAGAAAGAACTTACATTACATATCGGCTCAGCAGCAAATAGTCTATTCCTTGAATGCACCAGCGCCTGCGCGAAGCACAAGATCACTTTTGATCCGCGCTTAACCATTTATCCGCAACTTTGAAGCGCTCTAGTTGCTATCGAAACTAACCAAAGAAATGTCTCCTCTGTTAGGAAGATTTCTGAACTAACTCATTGTACCATAATAGTTGACCACTTCGTTCAAGACAAATAGTTCGCGCCGTGAATAGATCGTAGTCTTTGGCACTTCACAATAGTTCAACACAAATTTTTGATTCCACAGACGTTTCTGTTTCATTACATCACTCCAAGTAATTTTAATTTTATTAATTCCTTAACAGTTTGCCTATTCTCTCAGGGTATCTACTTGATAATCTGTGCAAGAATAATGAGAAACACAGTTCATCTGGCGTATTTTTGAAACGTTTGTTTCGAATGTTTTCCTGGGACCGTCGCCTCCTCTTAGTAGAGGGACCGGAGCATCTTGAGAGGACTGGCTAAAGACGGACGGCCTGCCCGAGTGACGAGGCTGTCAAGGCCGAAACACTTGTATCGGGCTGTGCAAGAGCCCATAGTAGACTACATGACATACTAGGTCTCCAACTGAGTATCCGAACTTAAACCAAAAATTCAAAAATTCATTTTTCCAAGTAATCCAAAGTATCAAATAATATCAATTGAAGTATACTCCGCCTATCTAGATACAATTCCCTCGTATTACTACCCACAATTTGGCAACTTTTTGCACGAAGATGTTGTCAAATGCAGTTTGAAGACCTTACCACGGTTGAAACTTACAAAGCAGCAAATTGCGAATTATTTTCAGTGACTGCTCCATTGTTGGACAAGTATATGCAATAATATACTAAACGATGCACAAGAACATTTTGTACACAAGATTCGTACACAAGAGGGTAAAAAAAATTTGTTTTTGTGGGAAAATTTTCGTTTTTTTCTGGATGGAACTTGGAAATTTAGTTGGAGACCTAATATTAGCTCAGATAATAATCATGAGACATACTGAAATTTAGGAGCGCATGTGGCGCAGTGGTTAGAGGTGCACTGCGTCGCACACGAGGTCAGTGATTCGATCTCGCGCTCATGGCTCACCAAGCCATCCATCCCTCCGGGGTCGGTAAACTGGTACCAGGCAGGTCTCAGACTTGTTTGGGAGGATGAGCAGCACTGACCCGGTTCAGCGGGAGGCCACCGCGAGTCATTGTAAAGGCCAGATATGCATTCAATCACCTCAAAACGAAGTTAAAAATTGAAGTCGAATGCATGGCGTATCCCTCAGGGATTGATCAACGCCGAAAGCTTTATCCTCTTTATTGAAATTTGCGCGTGGTCTTAAGAAAACACTTGAAACAGCGGTATAATATTTTTAAAATATCAGCCACGAGCAATCGAGTGCTCAACACTTTCAATCCAGTGAATAATTTCACTCGACGGGAATTCTGTCAATCGTTCGTCGTCGAGTACCCTTAGTAGGGAGGCCGAAGCACGTGTATCGGGCTATACAAGAGCCATAACAGACCACATGACATGCTGGCTCAATTAATAATTATGAGACAATTAAAATTTGAGCGTGGTTATGAGAAAACGTTTGAAATAGGAGTCAAAATTTCCTTGAAAAACACACAAGATTCTTCTCGCAAAAAAGGGTCCATAGCGCAAGATAAAAACGGTATTAGACGCATCAAAGAAGCTGATTGACAATTTTATCCCGTCTAACAAACTTTTCCCAATAGTCCGCCAAAAAGAGCATCAAATATAAAGTATCAGAAATAATCATCAACATTAACACACACCTCAATAAGCGTGCTTCGGAGACATACATAGTAGGGAGGGTTTCGAGGGAGAAGTAATAAAGGTGGCTTAGGAACATAAGACCTCAATAAGAGAATTATTGACGAACTTTGGATTGTAGAGTGGTGCGCAGAAACATCTGTGTCAGCTGGGATTCGATTCCGGATCGTATTCTCTCCGGAGCTCGTGCTAAACCGTGGCACTACCAAATCCCAGCTCGCACAAATGTTTTTTGCACTCCACTCTACATTACTGGGTTTATTGTGACATCATATCACCGCAATACGTGTTCGGATGAAAAGAATTCGAACGCTATGAGTTGTTATAATCACGCTGACATCAGATTGCTTTCTTGACTTGAATCGGATCTAGTACTCGTCCATATATGAATTGGTGCGGGCGGTCTTAGTAGGGCCGGTGAGTTATCAAACAGTGCAAAATGGTGAGTACTTAATAAAAACTGATCACTGTGAGACTTAACATTCACAATGGGTATCGTCTGATTTGATTAAGAAAGTGTTTGGCGAAGAACTGCACGTGAATTTAAGAAGTATGGGCCCTGAAGAAGGCGATCCCGTTAAAGTAGCGCCTTCCACTGAACAGCCTCTGTCGCCCTATCAGAAACATCGAGTGCGAAACACCGCAGACCTCTCACTCATCTCAGTTTGCCATGTGAATTGATTGTCGCCCACTCCGCATACTCCTCAACCTTTGATTGAACCATAAAAAGCAAAATTTATGTCCCAATTTGGTTGACGTTTACAGTTTACTGGTGTTTTAAGATGCTGCCTATGTAGACGTGAGTTTACCTTTCCGTCTTGTCTTTAGACGGTATCGCCCTCAATAGACAACGGAAGTGACGGACGTGAAGGAATCAACGTCGCAAGTGATATCTTCAGTGCACTTGATTTCTGTGATATCTTCAGTACATTCCTTTTTTCTCTATATTTATGCTTCTGTTTCTTATTCAATACGTATATGTGCACATATACTATATTATATATATATAGTATATATATATATATATATATATATATATGTACATACATAATGTTTTTCTTTGTAAATATTTGTCCTCCTGTCTTAACGTCATCTTCTCGCAATCTGTGAAATGTGTCGTGTTGGCCTGTGCGCAAACAAGCTTAGCTATAGAGTTGGTATCGTAAAGCGCTTTATCTAAACGTTCACCATTTTCCTCATTGGTGAGCCCTTGAATAATTTGCTTGAAACCAGCCGCAAATTCATTCACGGGTTGTCAGGAATGTGCCTGGCTGGGATAGGACTGATTAGCTCGATCTATGGGATGAGGTCATGCGTAATCAGTAGACACCCTTCGTGTGAATGATTAGTGGATTTCTGTAATATATTCGCTGCAAGAATTTTCGCGCAGATGTTTTCCAGTTTTGTGCGAGAATACTTGCTTATGCCTACATCGCTTTCGTCATGTTTTTGTGCCCCAATGTGCTTAGTATACTGTAGTTTAAGTTTCACAATTACGTGCTGTTTGAATGTGGAGCGATTCTACCCATTTTACCAATGCATTTGCGCCTGTATGCTTAACAAGAGAAGAAATTGAGTGACTGTCATTATGCTTATGCAGTCGTCCTTATTCTTTCTTAATATCTCTACTGTGTGCGCACTAGAAGTTGTTTGAAACATGATATTCACAGACGCTCGCTTTGAGTGTGAACGATGAGAGAAAAAGTAATAAGCCAGCACCTTATTCGACTTGGTTTCCGGCAACACATTGTTTCGTAAAAGCATTCGGAAAAGTCAACTTGGACATTCAAAAATTAATCCATTATCGGTTTCGTATAGGAGAATTTTGTGCATTCGTATCGTTCGTCCAACGACTCAATAATTCTACGGCTGCTCTCATGTGGAGCGAATTATATATCAATCATACGGATATATGCAGTAGAGCCGCGGCCGGGGATCGAGTTGAAGCTTCCCTCTCATCATGGAGCGATGGCAACGCTTCTTGACAATCGCTGTCCCACTACCCGCTCATTTACTTTTGTGAATTACCTTTCGAATTGACCGAAGATTGAACAGCTCTGGAACATCGTTTGCAAATCTGTGCTCCGACGAATCGCAATTCTATGCGAGCTTATAGAATATAGAATATAAAAATGGTGAAGAGTGTTTAGCGACAACACCATTCGTCCTAATATCGTGGAGCTAGGTGTAGGAGCTACAGCGAGCTCATTCAAGCTGAACGATAGTGGCAAATGGATTGCTTCTTCTTAAATATGTCCTCTTCAATTCCGGTAGTGCGATAGATCTAAACTTCGCATCACTTTTAATTTGAATGTGTTGATTCATTCAATTAAATCTTATTTTCACTAACTTACAAATAATTATTTGAGGGTACTATGCACCAACTTGTCGTATCTCTTTCGCTTTATTTGACCCGTATCACAGCATCTTAATTTTTAGTGTAGGAATATCAATGTTTCTAGCATTCGGTTTGTCTCTTCACTTGCATGAGGTATCCATCTTCTTCACAAGCGCCGTAGAATACGTTCACTTTCGTGGTAAGACTTGCCGAACATCACAATTCGCTAGACTGCCGATCTCCTTCCACTATTAGCAGTGTTTCGTTTATTTCCAATCATTTATAGTTGAAGCATGTTAAAAAGAGTAAGAAACTTGTGGAATGTGGAAGAATCATACGCGAGAAGAGTTAGTCGTGTCATAAATGAATTAGTAAGTTGTGCAGCCCTCCTATTTAATCGTTGTTCCACCAAATCAAATATCATCAAAATTTTTGGTGAGCACAGCTCTACTCCCCACACGATGAAAACTCAGTACCTCGACAATACATACTGGTTGTTTATTGAGACTTACAAAATATAGTGATTTCACATTTGACACATCATATACTAGGCAATCTATATAACAAGAAATGTATTTCTACAATTCACCTGTACATTTTTTACTGGTTTAGGCATTGTTGTGCTGTTAGTAATGGTTGTAGATCATATTTTGGAAGTGCTCTATATATACCATTGAGAAAATTGTTATGAATTTAGGCAAAAATTGTCAACTTTCTGCAGAATGTACTAAACTCGCTAAATCTAAAAGTTGTAAGAAGAATTACTGATACCAGCGAAGTGTTCTCACTGATTGTAATAAAAAATGAGTACAAATCATTGTCTCTTCAGAATTCAAGCAATCACTAATTACTCTTTAAGGGGATCGAACCAGAAAGCTTTTTCCCGATGAACGGGGTGCCGATTAGCAGGGAGAATGAGACTGACAGTAATTAACACGCTAAGCTTACAGTTGTAGAGTAAGTGCAGCAGACCGCCAGGGTTAGCCAATTATAGACGCAATGCCATGGATCCATAGTCCCATAGGGATTAGTTCGTGCCGTTTAGTGCGTTACTATGTTGAGTCCTGCTTTACAATTATCTTAGAGTACTGTTAAAGGTATCTCTACAGATTCTCGACTTGGTTTTGTAGAGGACCGCTATGGTTATAATGCTTGTTCCCTGCAATTCTGAAACTTCTACCACTGGCGGAATTGGAACAGCTTGGTGACACCCTGACAAAGCTCTTAAATTCTGAGGTTTGTTGCAGTTTGATTACACAGAATTGTATAAGCCTTATGCATTCTTTATTTTCATTGCTTCTAGCAGATTTGAAAGGAGAGAGAACAAAGGAAATGAATAAGCTAATAGAAAATGCTGCCAACTCAACTGGATCTATCGCCGATATGTGAATACCCGACCAAATAAGTTGAGGTTTGGTTGCTGACAGCTCTGGTAGTTACTATCGAAGATTTGATTTTGAGTACTATTTAATATTCTTAGACGAATATTCACAAGAAAATTTTCCAGTACTCATGATGCAATGTTAAAGACTCTCAACTCTATTTGGGCTGTGATCGATTTCTTGAACTATTCCATACTATACTGCTTGGATACAGAGCATGACCGCCTTCTTGGAACGGGTATGTGCTATGTTAACGGGTAGAAGTAACGCTTCACCGCTTAGTTTACAGCTTTAGTTACTCTATGCTTTGGTAAAGAGTCGTATTTCCTATCATCATCCGGATATATATGGATCAATATCGACTGTATGATTCTTTCTGCTCTAAAACATTATAGATCTTTTCCTAGACGTAATCAAGCTACTGCGCGAAATGCTTTTCTCGAGCTTAAGAAGAATCTAGTGGACAATATGATTAACGTTTGTTGCATGCCTTCTGAAGACATCTCTTTACTTAATAAGAGACACTAAATTCCCTAGCATAGTATCTGTTTTGCAATGAGTGAACGTATCAGTGAGCTTTGTCTGCTTCTTTGAGCCTTGGAAAGTTTAGATTCATGCGTAATCTGCTGTACCGCCGAAACGCAACGTAAAGCACAAGCGACATGTAACGTAACAACCTTGGAAAAGGCTAAAAACATCTTTAAAGATTAAATATATTGAAAGTTTCTGTTGAGGTTTTAAGGAAACAGTCGACCGAGAGGTCGAACGGCCCATTCTGCCAGCCACACACGTAGTAATACCACTCCGTACAGCTGCGAGAACCTTTATTTTTCAAGAGATTTTGTTGTAGATCATTGTAGTTTAATCCGGTCCTACACTACATGCTGGCGCTTAGCTAAGAAGAACTTCTTTTGGCGCTTTCTTAACTTTCTTGTTCAGCGTTGATTTCAGTACTCAAAACTCCATCTGTTACCCACCCATATCTAGTGAGATTTCAGTGAGACATAAAACGTATTGTAGTAGGAGAGCTCATCAGATAGTCATGCAGTGAATCATAAACTGAGGTGATACATAATGCTTTGGCTCGATCCCTTACCCAAACTCTCTCCTACAGTCGTCTGAATATTGGCAGGAGTTTTTATACTGTATTTCTTTGCAGGTTTAGCTCATATATCAAAACTATTAAGGAGAAGTGGGGTTTTCACGATAACGGAGCTCGATCTCAACACTATCGGTGAACACAGCTGGCTTTGCGCTATCGTCTACATAGCCGACTCTACTCTGGAGGCCAGCAACTTGTGCGTATCCGGTAAATCTTATATTTGTTCATTTTACCGCTTTAGGAGCAGTGTTATGGTGTTATAACTATATATCCGAGATTATTGAACGACATGCTAGGCTATGAACCTCGGGCGGGAATCGAACACGACGTTGATAACACTTCCGATAGGTTCTATCTAGTGATAACAACTCCGATGCCTCGTATCGGAGTAAGAGTGATGATAATGTAGAAGCCCTAGTTGTTCAGTGGTTATCAAACGCCTATCGATTGGATGACACGCGGGTTCAACTTCCGTTGGAAGTTCAATGTTTTGCGTATCTGTCAGCGTTATTGATATTAATGAGCAAACTTCTGAGAGAGAAGGGAGTCAGTAGAGTTATGATCTCAAGATTATCCATTTTTATTTGTTGTAGCTCATATCCAACCGTGCTATTCCATCGTAATTTTTTTTCAATGTTACCTTTAGATGCTGGAAGAACAGAGTGGTGAATTACCACTTAGGTTCAATTTTTGGTATTATCAGAGAGAATTATTTGTGACGTAGAGCGTTTTCGCAGTTTTTCAAATTATTCTTTGGTAGAAAGTAAAAGTGCAAGTATCTTTGCTAGCTCACAATTTCTTCTCGATAAGCCAATACACGAGGTTCTCTCACAGTCGACTTTTCGGTGGAATACAACTTCTCAAGAGCCTGGAAAGAACAACTTGTCTACGATTCAATTAGCCAAACACTTCTCTAGAGGTGATGGATCTGCATGGCTGGCTAGAGGTCGTAGACAACCTAATATTTCATGGCTCTGAAGAAGTCGATTTCGCCGGAACGTCACATCTTTGAATGCTTTTTATCATGAGAACCTTGCGTTTTGACTGGCTAAGACAAAGCTGCGGACTACTGAACGCTGCGGAGGTTGATTGTTCCGGAACAGTAGAGCCACCTCCTCTGCATCTCTTACACCCAGCGTCAGAACGCACTGAATGCATTATGTATCAATTCAACTGTATTATTGCTGTCGTTGTTGCGACGTTATGTTATGTGTAGATGTATTACGTTGTTGTTATTAGGAAAATAACAACAATGATGCACCTAAGAGAATTGAGTGACAAGCAAAAGTTCGACCTCGGACGGGGGTTGAATCCGCGTTTTATGCATAGCGGAGGCGCGCGCTACCACTGCATCACATCAGCCACCGCTTACCCACCACTCAATCTTCAATATCGTTCTGTCATAACTGTCAGCCAAAAACCTCTAAAAGATTTTGTCGGTAAGTAGTACCACTTTATGTACCCAGTATGTGGCTGATATCTATGATAGAGATATCAAAGAATGTGCAGTGAGTAAAAGGTGAGCCTCGGTGGTATAGTGACAGCGCGCGCCCACGATATGGGTCAAACACGGGTTTAACTCCCGTCTGAAGTCAAGTTTTTGCTTAACACTCATTTCACTCAGGTATACGTGTACATCAAACTGAAAAACATCAGAAACATAAGAAGTCTTGGACATATATAAGAGCAATAATGCATTTGAAGAAACACAATAATACGTGCAACGCTTTGCCACTTTGGGGGATAGCAATGCAGACGACGTGAGTCTATGGCCCTAAAAAGGTTAGAGCATAGATAGTCGCTTTTGAGAATCCCCACAAAGTGTCACCAATTTTCTCTAGTGAAGCGAGAAAGTAGGGTTATCCTTTCTTTCCTTCTTTCTCTCCCTCTCTCTCTCTCTCTGTCTCTCTCTCTCTTTATCCTTCTAAGTGTTTCACATTCTGTTCTCTTCTGCTTCACAAGCGTTGTGTTCCCAGTTAATCCCCCCCCCCCCCCCAAGTGAAGTGGTTTTCATTCTAGGTGCGCTATAGAGTAGAAAGAGCGATGTGCAAAATGGGCGTCAGTAGTGTAACGTATACAGCACGCATACCCGGAAAGAGTGAGATGCGAGTTCTAGTCCCGCCTGACGCGAAAGTTTTGCACATCACTCTTCATCAATGGGTTTTCATTCTGTTGTTGTTGTTCTCTCTCTCTATCTTTCTAAGTGTCGTCCATTCTATTCTTTTCTGCTACACGAGCGGTGCGGTCTCAATTATTCCGCCTAAGTGTAGTGCTTTTCATTCAGTGAAGAACCCGGTTCAATTATCGATCGTCTAGAAGAGGGGGTGATAATGCGGCCAGGAAATACTGACTAGGATATCACTAAGTGGAGATTCCCACTGTTTGTTATAGTGGACAGCATTCCCGCGTAGTTACGTGATTTTTGTGGTGCTTTCTCGGATAAAATAGTGTTTTTTAGAATTTCTTTTTGTTTTTTATTTTGAGGGCTGGGGACTGCATTTTGAAAAAGTTTCAATCTTTATAGAGTGTAGATCAAAAGAGATAGATATACGTAGAGACAGAGGAGAGAGAGGGGGAGGGAGGGAGTGAGGAGTAGATCGAGAGAGAGAAAGAGAGAGAGACAGCGGTATAGGGAGAGGGAGAGATGGATCGAGATCCGTTCGCCTGGGCCCCTTACTGTTCCAAGCTATTCTATGGACTTGTACTGATCGCTGCCCACTCATTTGGTTGTCGTATCGTCACGTCTTTTGCTTGAAATTTCCTCTTTTTTCTATTCCATTCTGGTTCTACTTGCAGTGAAAGCTTTCATAACGTGCAACGTATGACTCGTGAGAAGCGAAAACCTCGAAAATCGACTAGAGAAATCGAGTTTCCCCGTGAGCAGCTGGCCATCAAGCGCCCTTTATTCGACCGTAAAGGAGTGGAAAAGCCTAGTGGTTATCGGCTTTGCACCATTGCGCAACGCGAGATCGATGAATTTCAGAAGTCTATGGAGTCTGTCGCCAGCAAGCGACCGTTCCAGGTGAGTAACAAGATCAGTGACTCGTTCGTTGAGGTTATAGAAATATCAGAGATTGATTCTTATTGGCCGACTTTTCCAGAAACTGGTCCGTGACATAGCACATGAATTCGATGCGGAACTGCGCTTCCAGTCGGCTGCCATAGGTGCCCTCCAGGTAACGATAACACTTTTGCATAAAGCCTTTACAGCTTTCTCCCCTCATTACGCATTGAATATAATGCGCAGGGTCGAAAGCTTCCAGAATAAAAAAATGCACTCGATGGTCCTCATTACAGCATTTTTTCGCTATGTTTCGTCAACAAGTCCAAAGGCGCTCATGACGCAGAGGCCAGAGATGCCCGCGACACAAGCGTGGTTAATGGTTCGATTCCGCGCTCAAGGCCTACCAAGCCTCTTCATCCCTTCGGGTTCTGTAAATAGGTACAAGAATTGTCTGAGAAGATAAATAGCTCTGCCTCGATTCGATGGTAATCCACCGCGAGTCATTGTAAAGGCCATGTATGAATTTAATTACCTCAAAGAATACTTGGTAGAGTCGAATGCATAACGCATCCCTTAGTGGCTGATCAACGCCGAAAGACTCATTCAATTTATCTCATCTTTAAAGTAAACTATTAATTGTAAGACTCCTTTATTGATGCAGCAGAGAGTCAAAATACTGTCGCTCATATTATT
Organism: Parelaphostrongylus tenuis; assembly: GCA_019055375.1. Lineage (NCBI taxonomy): Eukaryota > Metazoa > Nematoda > Chromadorea > Rhabditida > Metastrongylidae > Parelaphostrongylus > Parelaphostrongylus tenuis. Next base: position 6,620 of record JAHQIW010006050.1, on the reverse strand, counting down.
GCACTCAAAAATTCCATAGATAAGAGCAGTTAAGACTGAAAATAGTACTCAATACTAGTTTTAGTAATTTCTAATGATTTACTGACTTAGTGATTCTTATTTATTTTTATTCTCGAAAAGATTCAAGAACGAAGAAGTACTTTATTGTTTGAAGGCGCATGTGTCTGCCCGCCCTTTTTGTAAAGATTACACTGCTCTTTTCTATGGATTTAGGGTATTTGCAGTATTGATCCAGAAACATTAAGGACATTGGGCAAGCTTTTGAATACTGTCACGTCCATGCAATCTAATATTGACGTAAATGTTTATTTTCCAGGAAGCTGCTGAGGCGTATCTTATCGACCTCTTCGAGGACACCAGCCAGATTGCATCCTATGAGAAGCGTGTCACTATCAAGCGCAAGGACATGCAACTTGCACGCCGGATTCGTGGGGAGAAAAATTGAGGTCTTGTAATTCCAAACCATCCATTCGTCAATACGATCTCCACGTTATTTTATCTTACCTGAGAAGTACTGGTTGGTGTCCTTTTGTATTTTAAATCACTATCTCTGTGTACTCGTAGTGCAATAAAGCTTCCTGAGAGGAATGTTCTACTGTTCCTTGGTAGATAGCATTTGGCTAGCATTTAGGATGCAGATGATGGAAATAGCAGCTTTAATTAGAAAAGAGGGCTGTGGACAGCGCCACGTGAAGCCATTGGTAAACATATCGGCCCGTTTCCGCTGTCGAGGATACGGGCTTTTCAAAGTCAATGAATCTATGATATGAGAGATTGATATATGATAAATAAAGACTTGTTATCTAAATGTCTTGACAGCTGCCGTAAGTTGTTCCACACGGTGGAATAAAATTTACTGTGAATACTAAACTTATTGGGACTGGTTTACCACATGGGGCCATCTGATTATAGAGGTGTTGCACAGCAAAAATTCTATTTTCTGACGTTCTTTGATGTCTGGAAATCTCTAGTGTTCCTTGATAATGACGTTTTGTCAATCCACAGCATACGAGCTTGTGCTTGCTAGGAGTATGCGGTAAGATGCAGCTCTATCACTCAACTCTTCAATGATGGCAGTTGATCGATCTCACAGCGCAACTCACAAAAAGCAAGCGATTTCCGTTGTTCAGTTAATGCTTTTTCTTTATTAGGGAAGAAAAACTATAGGTTCTTTATGTTACTATGTTGCTCCATAATTTTCTCTACATATTCAGAGATTTTTCGTGCACGAAAAGTTTTTCTGCACACTAAAAACATTGAATGCGAAACGTAGTATTCTTTTCGCTCCTACTGAGTTGTGTTGTAAATTTTCAAAAAACTAATTGCAGCGTCGAAATCGTCGGATTGGAGTTATCGAATGACTAGTAAGAAGAGTTTGACAAAGAGCCATATACAAGCCCCATCAGAGCAATCAAAGCAAATTGAGTGTGAAATATAATTTTGTATTCGCTGCTACACCGTAATAAAAAGGCTTCTTTTGAATCAAACATATTGTTAAAATTACAAAGATTTGAGCTTTTGAATCACTACCTAATGTTCAAGAGAGAAGTTAAGTCCAGCTTGAAAGGCCTTCAAACAATCGTGTGCCTCAGCCGATAAACGCCGAGCCTTAGGGGTTGAAGATATTCCTTGAGACCGGCTTCTTGCTAACCACGGCATCGAAATCACTCTATGAAGATACCAAATACTTGTCTTTAAGACGGTGTACAACAATAAAAACATTGACTAAAAACCTCGCTGCAGCTCAAAGAGCCAATCTTTTGATATTTACACTCATAAGTAGTTTTGATGATACCCGTTTTGGGACAGTTGTTTTTGAGTTAGTAGTGATCACTGAGTGGTCTACTCTAACAGTTGTTCTCAACACGTGGCCCATTAGGGATAGTAAACCACAATGTATTACCTTATGTCGCCTCAGCTGTGAGTTATTCTCTGCAATCTATAAAACTTTAAAATGTGTTGAGTCTTCATTCAAACGATAGCTTTAGAACAATCATTATCAGCATGACTTTTCATTAGTCTCTTCATATCCTTCCTCCTTTAAATTAGCCACAGTCCTCTTAATTAGTATTACCTTAAACAAGTGTAGTAAGGCTATGATCAGATTGGTGTTTTTACTTCCGCGTCCGTCTAGATATAAGTAGGACACTTTGATAACTTATTGACAACACATATCTAAATACTTCTAAATTTTTCTGAGTTCTGCTTGCTTTTAAACGGAGGAAAAAACCCTATTCATTGGCCTAGCACTATATGAATCATATACGACTTGTTTGAGATGTTCCGCGTGTGAATTGTACATGATTCATGCTCTTCAAAACGCGTACTTGTTGTTCAGATTTTGAGAAAGGTATTAGAAACTTTGGTGATCTGGACTCGATCCTAAGACCATGTCTCTGTTTTAGCTTGATGTCGGTGAGTTGACCACGAATATGATCAAAGCCTATTGATCCGCATCGCTTCATCCGCAAGTGTCTAATCTGAAATCCTGCTTATACCTTTCCTTCGAGTGCTTTATTAAGACCACGCTCAAATTTCAACAGATCCTTTCATTACAAGAGCCCTTACCAGACCACACGACATGTTGGCTCCTGCTTGTTCGAGTGCATTAATGTTCACGGCCGAACTCTTGTTATGTAGAACGCCATCGTCGTGGAATAGTCTACTATAGCATGTTCCGAGAAACAGTTCTTATCCAATATCATAGACGGAAATTAATGAGCCTCGTCCTGTCGTGTCAACTTCCCTGATAACACTGTGCCAGAACTTCTCAGCTAGCATGACCAGATCCTTATCAGTAGAGAGCTCAATCGGATGATCGTGAATTGTAGGTAATGATCACCTTATTCCTTCTAGATTCAGGCGGCCTAGAATGGCCCCGACATTTGAGCTAGCCCTTCGTCAACATCCAGCACTGCGATAGTATCTATTAGTGTCAAAACATTACGCCCATTAGATTTGTTGGTTTTGGCCATACAGTATCCATACATGATAGGGCGCCATACATGTGGACATCTACATGAGTACAGAAGCTGTGTATCAGATTGGCGCAGTGTAAAAAAAAACTTATCTCCCAAGGCCTCCTTCGTTTAAGTAAGTGCACATTCGTCCTGAAATCAATGTTTCAGTCCCTGTTTAACATTCTCAGCGTATCAATATAGCCTAGCGACTTATTCAGGGATCCTCTGCGTGTAGGACCCAAATTATTGACTAACAATCAACTGCCGTTGGAGGTATCAGATGCTAAAAAGAAGAGCAAAATCTACATTTATGGGATTGTTCTCATCGGTTTATCAATTCCATGAAAAAAGATGCGTAAGAGAAAATTGTCATCAATTATGGAGAGAGTATAGTGCAGTGATTAATTATGCATGCTATCAAGAGACAAAGTTCGCTCTTCTAACACAACGTTTCCCAGCAAGTCCACATGGAGACGCGTGAGCTTGGCTATCCTCAAGATCTCGACAGCATTCTGTGATAATCACAAAGAAGTGAAATCCTCAAGCAGCAGCCAAAATAACACCCAAAATGGCTTATAGAGGATGAACGCGAAAAAACGAAGCTAATGCGGGATGTGCTGAGATCTGCATAAATTATGTGACGACGGATGAGATGTTAAAAAAGCAGAACAAAGCAAAAAATTGACTGTTAAGTTCTATCTCGACGCATACAAGGCATGTATGACACATTGGTTGAACGTTCGCCGAGTTATCGGGCTCATAGAACTCAGCTAGCAATTCATTTGCCTTTTCTGTTTCTAAAACGCAGGAACATCCAGCACTTCGACCATTACCTCCACCTCTACCTCAAATAGAGTTAGCAAGAATTGGAACAAAGGAGCACCATACGTTGAGGTGGGCAACACAGTTTTTACGTACTTTATACGCAAGTCTTCGAAAAACTCACTTTTTTCATGAAGAACGTTCCATAAGGACAAGACATGAGACGGAACTTCTTTCAACTCATTATCACACTTCATACATAACGGAGATGCTTATAAGATTTATGCATATTGATAAACTGATTTCGACTCAAAGTCGTAAAAACTTTTGTCGTTACTTCTTCATTATAAGACGATAAATGACTATTCTACTCCATTCACTGGACAAGAACTTTTACAAAAGTGTTAGTAATCATTCAAAATCCTAGATCTTTGGCTAGCGCGGTACTTGATAGCAATTTTGAAAAAAGCTTCTCTTTTTGATGTTGGCACAGAAGGAAAAGTCTTGTGTTTCACTTATGCATTTTCCTCTCAAGACTGAGCTCTTTCGTAGGCTATTAGTAACCATGCGATAGCTCAGGATTCAAGCTTCCAACATTGTGTTTATCTTCTGGAAAGACCGCTTCTCTGCAGCACGCGATCATGTGCTCTTTGAACAATTCTCGGGTCACACGGTGGGGCGACATGGGGGCTGGCGCGATCACCGATTGATATTCTTACATGAAAAGATATGACTGTTGTTTAATTAGGAATTACTTCTCTGTCTTGGAAGAAACTTCAGACTAAATATAGGACTCTGATATTACAAGATTTTCTCCACTCATCCATGTGCGTTTCGTGCTTAAAGCGAAGTAATGTTTAGAACGCGCAGCCGATGTGAAACATTGCTTTATTTCGAATTTCACAGTGTCATAAAAGAGTCTTTTGAAAAACAGGTCATGTATCGCGCTTACCAGAGATTTCAGCTTTCGAATGCTCACTTACACTATTATAAAAAGTTCATTTTCAACGAATGGGGTCGAATATTCCTTTGTCGCCTTGTAATTGATTAGAATCGTTCTTTCAAAAAATAACACTTCACTGAAACGTGACCGATTTGTTTGTATACTTCAAATTTGAAAACGAAATTTCAGAGGTGTTCCGTCGTTAACTCGAGACGTTGACGGTACCAAGAAAAAGAGAAGGAATTTTTTCCCCTTTCGAGGATGGTGCGTATAGCCCACTTCATTAAGAGCCACACGCCCTACGCTGAACCCTGTTTTATAGCAGGAATGAGGAAAAGTTTAGTGATAGCACATGATATCATTGGTATTTGATCTGAAGAAAAAGGATAGCACAATACGATGTGCTATTGTGCTATCACTACTACGTCTCCATCTTTGCTATAATGTAGGGTTCGGTGTGGGGCGTCTAGCTCTGGTGACGCGGGCGGTACCGCCGAAACGCTCGCAAGCCACAGATGTGTGAACCTCAGAAAGGTTTCAAACGTTCTCACAATCATTTAATCAAATATTTCATTTTTGAATTTCTTCGTCTCAATCGTTCTCTTTCGGTGACTTTCATAGGTAGCTTGAGGGCAACAATCAAGTTTGTACATGAACATGGTGTAGGTGATAATATTGTAAAATACGTAATTTTTACGGGAACCCTCATCACATTTCATAATGTGAATCTCAGCACTTTTTGGATTCGTGTCGAATCCTCGAACTCATTTTCTAGAAAAAGTTTAGACAATTTCACGTTTTCAAATTATTTCGAATATTTAATAACACCCCCAAGCGCAGGACCAATATCGATGCTCAGTTTTGTCCATCGTCATCATTTGGTATCCTTTTAGTGAATCAAAATCTGATGCATCATAGCTAGTACTGCTGCGGGAGTTTCTTATGGATATAGTAGTGAGATAAGCTATGGATTTACAATACAGTAGCCTATTATGCGTTAATTAAGCAAAAACTTGAATTTCTCGATCGTGTTAAGCAACTTTTCTTCCACCTAGTTTTATTACGAGACTGCAGCTACATCTTTCAATACCTTCCTTTTCATTGCTAAAGCATTTTGAAAATCTTTACTAGCCAACGAGCCGGCGTGCATCGTCTCAATCAGAACGACGAAAGTTCGCAACGAATGTCCACAACAATTGGTCTTTTTACGATGTTGGTTATCGTAGCCGTTATATGAATCGAGTAAAATGACCACTACACAAAAAGCGGAGTCCAAAGTGTTGCCTTTAATACGATACTCCATCCATGATGATGTAACCTAAGATCACACAGTAGTTCCCCACAATACAAAACGGTCCTTGAGCAACTGTCGATAAAAGTGTGCTTGCTCCTCCGGTGACAATCTATTGTGCAGCAATCGGATTAGTTTTAGTTAACACTGCAAATTTTGAATTCAAAGTTTCAGTGAAGCTCGGTGTAGATGATCAATATTCTTCTTTCATTGATAAAGCCTGTGCACTACTCGATTCGTCTCAATGCGGAGACTACGATACCTACATCGTACGCTTTGTTTTCTTATATGTTAGCTAGCACTACTATAACTGCTGCAGGACGGACTGTCATCGGAAAAGCAAATACAGCTCGCTGACAATTACCCAAGGACCGTCCTGTATCCTGTTGAATTGCCTAGTGATGCTAGTCACATCAACAGGCTGGAGTCTCGAGAAAAAAAAAATCGACATTGGGAGCGCTACTTCTTTCGTGCAGTGATTCACTCTACTCGATTTGTCTCGATGCAACGTGTACGATAACCAAAGTCATGAGAAGAAAACTTCTTATCAACACTCGTTTAGGGTCATGGTAATTATGATAAAGGCGATACCGCCGAAACGTTAGCTATCTTGAAGATTTTTCAAAGATCTTGTGTAAGATTCATCAATGAATAAAATATATCG
>JAHQIW010006049.1:0-57481 GCA_019055375.1 Parelaphostrongylus tenuis | reverse complement strand
TTTTAATTTAAAAAAAAACTCACGCGCGGTGGTGTTTGGCCATTAACAAATCGTCTCCTTAATGATGTATAGATGATCGCTAGAATAGCTGGACTTTCGCAGTCAAGCAGAATCGTGAGGCTCTTTCATGAGAGGTTTGTTTGGGCACTTGTATTGTAAAGTGTGCTAGGCCCAACGTGTTTCGCGCCTTTTTATATTATTTATAAAGCCTCCAACCAGTAAGTCATGAATGTAGTGACTACACAAAATAGGGCTATTATTAGTAATCTTCTTTTGAGCGATATAACTCAAAAGCCTAGGGCGACTCATAAAGATGTGAATGTCTGCCAAGGAATTCATTTTATTTGACCGCCTTTAGCCGAGCGCTGCGGTGTGAAAAAATGTTTAATTAGAAATATCATGCTATGCTCGCACGTCCCCGAAACAACTACGAAAGCCCATCATCAGATTTTGTATACGGATCATACTGTTTTCTTTTATTCTTTTCAAAAGTTTCATTTAAAGCGATCATGGAAAAACTCGACGGTTGTTCTGGCAGTATGTTTATAGCTTTTGTTTTATCCATAGTAGATGTATAACCTATTCGTTAGTGATCATGAAGCTAAAACCCACAAGTTGCATACTCTTTCGAAGCCATCTTGCTGGTCAGTTGTTGCTTAGATCAAACCGCCTATCGTTTTTCTAATAACAAATTTCACATAGCTCTACGACTATTGGGGATGCACGGCATTTTACGTTAAAGAAAGTCGGCTGCAATTGGATTTAAAAAGTAAGAAACAATAAAGTTAATAAAGCTCTCTCGGAATTTTCAACAATTGGAATATAAATATTTTCCGTTACAAAATAATTATTGGAATTCGTCAGATTGTTTACCGATCGACTACTACTCATAGAACGGGACCCGTGATTGATGGAGGGTTGGACGTTCAAAACAGTGGTAGGCAAACATCCGAGTCAGTCGTGAGTAGTGGATTTAAAGAGACCGACCTTCTGTAAACACCCAAGCACCAATAATTATTTTGTTTGCCGTTGCGGGTTACTTTGTCGTGGACTGATGTTTCGGCGTGACTTCGCCTTCTTTGGCATCCTAAAAGAGTATTTTATGTAACGATATTAGTATAGTTTGATGAAATACCTATGGTACAGGTTGCAACTTTGCTGCGCAATCAGACGCCACTTTTCTGAAGGAAAAAGTCTCTCAACGTCATGTTATTCATTAGATATGCGTTTGATCGCGCAGATCTTGGTGATGACGTTTAATCCACCAGATCAGAATTTCAAGTAGAAAAAATGGAGTGTCAGGTCAACTCCTGGGAGTAGTAAGGCATTTTGCCTTCTGAATCCAATCTCCGAACCTTTGTATTATATTACATTCGCACATTACAAGAGTTTTTGGCGCGCTTATATTTTTCTGAATACTGCGCTAGGATAGTGACACTCGCTTTCAAATCTTTATCGTTTAACATTTGTGCTCTACGCTCATCCTAGGAACGACGAGTGTTTCTGTTTTCCTTTCCTTTCTTCCAACTTTTAAGGTCTACCATCAAAAAGATATTTGTTCGCGAGCATTTTGACTGGACGTGATATTCAGTGGAAGTTGTGTGCCGAAATCCATACAATGACGTGTCTCTATCTGTTGCGGACAACCATAGCAATTTTCTCAAAACAGCATCAACAATCTTACAGGATATGTGCAGAAAGCACTAAAGGTAATATGGCGGGAGTGGGATGATTTTGACGAAGTGACCTTTCACGCATCCGAGGCGCCGGAATGTCATAAACGATGCAAATGTTGCAAAAACTCGGTTAAAAGGGTTTTGAATAGCGCCTGCCAAAAGAGTCAAAGATGAACCGGACATTAGGTGAAATAGGTCCCACTATCAGGCCAGTGGACCTTCCACCTTTCTCCGGTTTTGATTTGGATCGCTTCACGGTCTGGCGTTTTTTTTTTTTTCCGTTGTTTTTAAAACGGTTTAATCCACACCTGTGGGATGCCAACAACTGACAGTCTGTGTCGTGTATGAGGGGACCCCGATTGACGGGACTTTTCTTCAACAAAAGTGGCTTTTATTTATATAAAGAAGAGATGATCTCACTAGGTATTAAGACTATTCATTTCGAATTGAGTTAGGCGAAATTTCGCTAACGCTGGAAATACGTTCCAAGCTCCTCGCCAGAAGGCGATAGTCGCCGAAATTCGTCGCCATGCTGTCAAGAAAACAAACCCAGTACCCCAAACACAAACAAGCTTGTGTACTACGTCTCGCCTGTATCTGTCCAACACTTTGCCCCGATTTAAAAGTCTATTAACTATTTTACAATATTATGAACTACATGTTCCGAAAACTCTTAATGATTCTACTGAAAAAACAATGCCTGTGTGCTGATTTCTGGCGACTAAATGTGGCTGGTCAGGGACAGCCTCTTTACTGACGAGGTCTGGTCAGACTAACCCCGCATCTGCATCATAGCTCCAATCGTTTGAGGATTTCCAAAATAGTCTATTGCAGTTTGTTGCGAGCTTTTCTGGTTAAGCTGCGGGATGGTGAGGCGCTTCTATGATGAAATGGATCACACTGATAAGAGCAGAAAATTGGTCCCCCTCCGAAAAGAGATTAAAGATACACAGAATCGTATTTAATATGATTCTGTTATTTCCTTCTCCTCGATAACATAACCATTTTTGCACTCTGTGCAGCTTTAGCCTTCAGATTCAGGCTAATGCGCACTTCTTGTGGATTATTCTGCTTTGTTATAGATTATTTTCTCAATAAACTGGTGATCATCATTTTTGCTAAGTTTGTATTTTTTATGTTTCCGGGTTGCGATATCAATTCTTTGTCGGGGCTATTAACGGTCGTCTTGTAAGACCTCTTGCTCTTAGCTTAATTTTGGATCTTTTCAAGTCTTGTTGTCACCATTTGTTTGAAAATTTTCCGTCACATCTTATCTTTTACTTAAACCTTACACTGTTGGTTTTGGTCGTTATTTTGTTGTTGTTGACGGAGGAGGATGGACGTGAAAATTTTCAAACAGCAAGATTGAAAAGATCCAAATTTAGCTAAGAGCAAGAGGTCTTCAAGACAACCGTTAATAGCCACAAAGAATTGATTATCGCAACCTGAGACATGAAAATACAACTTAGGAAAGATGATGATCACCATTATGAAAATATCTAAACAAAGCAGAATGACCCAAGAAGTGCATTAGCTGGAATCTAGGCAGCTGCAAGAATGCAAAATGAATATGTAGAGGAGAAGGAAAAAAGAATTCATATAATCGATTGTGTATCTTTCGGACAATTTTCTCTTTCAGGTGATCATTTCACTAGAGCGCCTCACCATCCAGCTTACCAGAAAACCGCAAACTGCAATAGACTATTTGGAAATCCTCAACATGGAGCTATGAGCAGTGAGCTGCAACATCGTCAGTAAGGCTTCCACATTTAGCCAAAATCAGCACACATTGTTCAGAGAACATTAAGAGTTCGGAAATGTATTCATATGTAAAAGTTTAAAGACTTTATCAGCAAAGTTGACGCGAGACTAGTACCAGTTGTTGTTGCTGTTGTTTTTTGACTGGCGACATTTCGGCGACTTCGCCTTCTCGAGAGCTTGGACGTATTCCACGTAGCGAAATTCGCCTAATTCGATGAATAGTCTAATACTAATGAACATCTCTTATATAAATAAAAGCCACTTTGTTGAAGAAAAGTCACTCATCGTCTCATCAGACACAGACTGCAGTGTTGGTCACGTGTGATAACGTTTAACCCAACCGAAGCGAAAAATCAAACGGAGAAAGGTGGAAGGTCACGCCTGATAGTGGGCCATTTCACTTTCCGGTTCATCTTTGGACTCTTTGGCGTCCATTAAAAACGCTTTAAGATTTTTGCACATTGATGTTTAATGATTCCGGCGCTAGGATTGTGAAGGTCACTTCAAAATCATCACCATAATACCTTTATGCTCTGCAAATATCTGTAAGATTGTTTATTCTGTTTGAGAAATTGTATGGTGCCGCAAAGATAGAAACACGAATTGTATGGATTTCGGCACAATTCACTGAATATCACGTCAGTAATGCAGCGACAAATATCTTTGATGGTAGACTTAAAATTGGACGGAACACTCTCCTAGGTGAGCGTAGAGCACAAATGTTAAACGATAAAGATTTGAAGCGAGTGTCACTATCCTAGCGCAGTATTCAAAAATATAAGCGCGCAAAAACTCTTGAAATGTGCATTGAATGAATAAATACAAAGTTCGGAGATGATTCAGAAGGAGAAATGCCTTACTACCAGGAGTGACATGACACCATTTTTCTACTTGAAATTCTGATGAGTGGATTAAACGTCATCACACGCGATCAAAGCAGTATCTAATGAATAACATGACGTTGAGAGACTTTTCTTCAGAAAAGTGGCGTCTGATTGCGCAGCAAAGTTTGTACTTGTACCATAGGTATTTCATCAAACTATACTAATATCGTTACATAAAATACTTCTAGGATGCAAGGAAGGCGAAGTCGCCGAAACATCAGTCAGCGAAAGGTAACCAGCAACGGCAACAAAATAATTATTGGTGCTGGGTTTACAGAAGGTCGGTCTCTTAAATCCACTCACACTGACCGGTTTGCCTACCACTGTTTGAACTCCAACCCTCCATCAATCACGGGTCCCGTTCTATGAGTAGTAGTCGATCGGTAAACAATCTGACGAATTCCAAAATTATTTGTACGGAAAATATTTATATTCAATTGTTGAATAATTCCGAGAGAGCTTTATTAACTTTATTGTTTCTTACTTTTAAATCCATTGCAGCCGACTTTCTTTACGTAAATGCTGTGCATCCCAATAGTCGTAGAGCTATGTGAAATTCGTTATTAGAAAACGGATAGGCGGTTTGATCTAAGCAAAACTGACCAAGATGGCTTCGAAAGAGTATGCAACTTGTGGGTTTTAGCTTCATGATCACTAACGAATAGCTTATACATCTACTATGGATGAAACAAAAGCTATAAACATACTGCCAGAACGACCGTCGAGTTTTCCATGATCGCTTTATAACTTGAAAGAATAAGAAACAGTAATCCGTATACAAAATCTGTGATGCTTTCGTATTTTTGGGCGAGCATAGCATGATATTTCTAATAACATTTTACCACTGCTAAAGGCGGTCAAATAAAATGAATTCTTCAAATTAACATCTTTATAGTCGCCTGCTTTTGAGTTATCGCTCAAAAGAAGATACTATAATAGCATATTTTGAGCCTATCATGACTATTGATGAGGCTTTAAGGCCGAAACACGTGTCTAGCACTTTACAAGTGCCACAACTCATGAAAGCCTCACAATATGCTGACAAGTCAGCATTGTGCGACATCTAACTCTTAAGGGACGATTGTTAATGGCAAACATCATCGCGCTGAGTTTTTACTCGGTAGGTGGCTTGATCGACCTACAGGTGGAGCGCAGTAACATCTTGATGTTGTAATTTCGCGATGAAATTCGGAGTCGTACCATCACTAGGAGGACTCATGACCATGAAGTGGCAGGATGTGATAGGTGGAACTTCAATAAGATTATTTGTAGTTGAACCAAGGTCGAAATATTCACATAACAATCAATTGTTTGTCAAGTGATTCCACACATTGCATGTGATGCCACTTCCTCGATAACTTTTTGTAATTTTCGAATTATTAGCATTGGCTACGGTTAGGACCTGCATAAAACTTAAAGGAGACTTTTTTCTATCGTTCCATGGGCATGTATGCTTTCATTATCCACTTTTTCCGCGCTACGAATATGTGAGGTTGGTGTAAAAGTAATGGCAGTTTATGCACTGTTGAAATTTATCGTTTGATACTGAAATAAATTTCTAACAGAAAAGACAGTAATGTTATACATAATTTCAATGCATATTTTATTTTCTATGCTCTACTGCTAATGACGTTCTACTTGATATTTACTATATATTTATTTTAAACTATAGAAAGTATGTTGGTTGGTGCATCCTGAATGGCGACTTTAGACCGTGAGTTCAAAAGGGTGGCAAAGCAACAGAAACTCTAATACAACTGGTAGCCAAATTAAGTAACTTTGCCTTTATTGCCATGTTTGCGTTTTAATAGAGTCGCATAAATACTAAAACGATATGCTAGAATAAAGCCGTTTCCAATAATATATAGGGATAATTGTAGGATCAGCCGGCAGGATGATCGAGCGATGTCGTTACGATTTCATAGTTGTGCTGTACAGCGCAAGTGCATTGGTTTTTACCTGGCTTGTTTTAAATGAAGATCCTCCTATAACGCTGGAAAAAATAAAAATTATTTAACACACTCCACGCGCCTTCATTTTTCTCAAGCGTTTGATTCTCTGGAAGCACAAAAAGTGTATGAATGTGTAGAGAGTTTCGTAGTATCTGAGGCAATCGTTTTATATGAAGTCTCTTTCAAAACGAACAAGAAAATGAAAACGAGTAGCACCCCACATATCTAACCCATGTCAATCGACCGATCACCCGCCCCCACCCTTGAGTTGGCCTGTAAACAAGCTCGGGGATTGTGTGAGGCTCACTCTTATTTTCCGTGCTACTCTACAGTAAAACGGTTTTTTACAAATATAAAGTGTCGCGTTGAAATCATTGCAACTTACACTATCAACTGATTGCTAATAGTCCAAAGAAAATCTCTGACCGGCTAGGTGTAAAGCACAAATCTTTTCCTTCTTTTACAGCGCTATCAGAAGAGCTTTTCCAAAAAGCAAACAAATATTTGAGTTCTTCAGATCTGCAATATTGAAAGATATCAACAGTCTCAACAAAGGGTTTTGTTCAGCGAAATATATGGACAACAAAAAGACGCGTGTTCGCGGTGGAACATAATTTTACTTTGGATTTCGCGCCCTTATAAACGGGTGCTCTAAAAATTGACTACGCACAGCGGTAGCGAGGGATTTAAGCTTGCAAATAATTGCCAAAATAGAATTGGCAATAATCATTTATCTTCGTCTAATATGAAGTACTGAATTTCTTTTCAAAGTCACTTCGGTGAAGAAGTGATTTGTCGAATAACTCGTAGTTCTCGATGTCATTAATCATTGAAGTTGTGAATGATTCATTCTTACTTCAATTCAGCTCCATTTTCAGTTCTCCTTTCTTCATCAGTGACATCGCTGATGTCAGCTTTTCAAATTGGAGGCGTTCTCTCGCTAATAACTAGTATCAGCGATGTGACAGCAAGTGGACAAAGTGTTGTCGCAGATTTCTTAATAGGCCAAAATGCTGCAGGTTTATTAGCTGTATCTTCTGAATATAATGCTAAGCTTGCGATAAGGCAGCTGATCTCCTGAAGACGATGCAGTAAGCTCGATCCACACTTCCGCTTTTGGCTCTCAAAAAAGGCCTCATTTTTGATTACTTGTGAACATCTTTTTACTCCAGAGGCGAAGCGTGTCTGAGCATCACCAAGTCAATGAAAGCTCGCTCACGTTCAACGCTACGTTATAGTACTCATTAACAAGTGGTCATGGTTGATCATGGTCAAGTCGACGCCATGCGCGTTCCGGCAGAACAAGAACGTCGGTAATGCCGCTGATCAACACTTTGGGTACGACACCCCAAGGCGCTAGCTCGCTTCGAAGCCACGCGTGGCGATGAGCTGTCCAGTGGTTTTTATACCTTCGACCTTTTTTCATGACGCTTCACAGAAGACTTTTTGGTGTTATTTCAATTTCACAACTACTGAAGTTCTTCTGTAGGCGTGATTACAGCAAACGCTTAGGTGTCATACTAATTACTACTTCTTGATACATCTAGATCCGAGGATCAGCAGCGAAACCAATGCATAGGTTCCGCAGAGCTGAGTGCATGCGCTTCTATGAAAGATCTTCTAAGAAGTCGGACACTGTAGAAAGAATATTCCGGGCCAGACTTTTACAACGTCGTCTAAAGACATTCGAAAATAAGTTAGATATGCGTTGTTATCTCATGGATCTAAGTTTCGTATCGAAAAATAGTGAAATACTAGACAACTGGACGTTTTTCATACTATAATGACTACGTTATCAAAGAACCCTCTAGTACCACTCGACATCAAAAAGCGGTACCAGGAAGCCTACTGTGAAGCTTGGTGGTGGGAAGTCAAACCAGAAACCCTTTTCCCAGTGGCCGGCATACTAACCACTTGAAATTACGGACTAAACCGAGTTAGCGCCGCCGCCTGTCGTGTTCAAAGTGTTAACGCTTCCACTCAAAGGTGAATTGGAGGTTCAATTCTCGTTTGGCGTTCAGGATTTTGCACATCACACGGAATTATAGAATATACAGTTCTTCCGAATCGCTTCCAAACCGAGAGAGTAGCACGTACAATGGGATGACTTCTATTAGGACAAGTAAAAAAACTTCGCCCATCTTTGCGGAAAGGATGGGAAAAACTATGAAGTGAAAAGCTTCCGTTTAAGAAGTGTTCCTTCCTAATGCTAAATTTTATCCACCCTAATTTATTTTCTGCTGAGTAGGTAAGAAATGAGGCAGAACGACAAAAACGCTAAAGCAACAGTGTAACTTGGGACCTGTGGTATGTCTCATGGACTCAAAGTAGCAACTATGTCTCTATAAAGCAGATCGTCTCGCTAGGCACCATCGAGGTATCGTTCGGCCTTTCTCCCAAGCGTGTTCTAACCGTAGACGGTGATGGTCAGCGACTATGCGTCAACATGATTGATATGGCTAATCCAACGGTATCAACGTCGTTGAGCTGAATCAGTCGCCAAAATGGCAATGCTTTTTTCTAAATTTTTTGATGTCGAGCTCGTTTTTTCCATTCACTCAGTTAACCATGTCAGTTAGTTCATCTCACTGTGACAGACCAAAAGAGTTCATTGAATTCGCCCATGGAAGCACAGCAATATTCGTTGCTACTCAACAATTTTGGGTGTCTTGCTGAATTTTATTTATTTTTCTATTACTTTGCAGTTTCTCTTTTGCCGATTCCAATACTTCATTCATTCGGTTCTTTTCTCTCTCCAGTCACACTCCAAGGTCTCAAAATCGATCATCGGTTAGCACTTGACATCTTTTCCTTGCTGTTCCCAAACATGCCTGTTACCAACATATCAATCTTAATGGGAGTGGAAAGCTTATGTGATTGGGATTAGCTCAAACTATTGACTATGCGTGCTAGCACGATTCGCTAACCAATTCGCCTTCCGCACCACGTTAGTAAGATATCACTACGAAATTCTCCACCATCGTCTGAAAACTCACGTTTCAAATACTAATCAAAATCATTTAGAATAATCGCTTCTGTACAGTAGGAAAATCAGCATATGATTGTCAAGTCTGATATGGATGCAATCTTAATCTAAGCCATAACTTTTGTCTTACCACATAGTTTGCATTGATCGTAGACCTAGTAATACTTCGTCTACCTTTATAAGAGAAGTTGTATATGGCGATGTTTGCTCGTTGCTTATTGTAACTTAGTAAGAGTTGAAGTTTCTGCTCATCAACGAATCTCCACCAATGGATGCAATCTGCTTTGCCGTTTTGTCCAATTGACTGCGTTTCACTTGTTTGTAGCCGTTGTGTACACATAATCACATAAAAGACCGTTCACATGACAGTGATAAGTCATAGGTTCATTTCAAGATGTTTTAGCGCTAATGTTAATTTGTGAAACACCACTTACCATTGTTTTTAGATGTTTCTCGACCACTTTTGACCAATTATGATGTCGTTGTCGACACGAAAACATTCAGCCAGATGGCAAAGCAAACTGCTGTGAAAGTGGTTGCCCACTTAGGTCGTCACAGTAAAAAATATCCGCTGTTCACACGAGCTCACTAACCGAAAAACTTGAGAAAATACAAACGTTCATACGTCGATGGTATTGCTATCGTTCGCTTATTATTCAAGGGTGAAGGTTTGGAGTTGAAGCATTGACTGGTAATGCGCCTTTCATTCGACTTCATTCTTCCATGGGTGACTAATTTGGCACGTGGTCTATACAATGACTTGCGGTGGACCATCGGTGGATAGAGTCAACGTTTCATTTTTTCGGACAAATCAGGTACCAATTAACCAAACCCTGGTGGAAGAAGGGCTTGATTTATCGAACAATGTGACTGAACCAAGGAGTGTATGTAGTGCAGGATAGCTCAGACGACTGTGTTATATGATTCTGCAGGTAAGCAAAGAAAAATATGAATGTCCAGATGGATTGCTTTACCACACTTCCTATGCCCGGTTGATGCAAACGACTCCCAACACATTTCATACAGTCACAGAGTTGTGTACTCGGGTCAGGCAGTGCCGTAATAGAAACATACTTTGCTAATAAGATAGGAGTAGATTATTCCTCTCATTATTGTTCCCTCATTTCTCATCAACTAATTGATAACGCCCTACACTGTTTCCCAACTAGTCGGATCAATTAAACATCGCCGAGTGGTGAGGCGTTGCAGATAATTTGCCTCTATCAAATCGAATTAGACTCATCAAAAACAGCTTGTTTTGAACTTATATGCTAGTTGTCATGTGACGGAATTACTAACAAAATTGGAATTAACTGCTGACAGCAAACACAGCTGTGATAACACACTGTGGTGATAACACAGCAAAATACTCAAAAAACAAGGGGAATCTAAGGTTTACTTTATCTATCTGCGAATTTTTGTAGGAAGACATATTTTTTGAGCGAATGATATTTATCTCACAACGAGTACAACAAGAGACGTTCAACTAAGACGGTTGCAAACTTTGATAGCGCATATTACGCACGGAAGGAGTTCGATGTTTCCAACAACACATCGTAGGTGTATGCGACTCAAAAAATAAAGGAAGGGATTATAAAACACTGCTCTGGAATTCTTACTAATAGCCATTGAAGTAAATGGGCAGCGATATACAACGACATACATCACTTCTAGATATATTTTGACTGTGATTTCTGAACATTTGCAAAACTGCCTCAATCATTCTAATTTAATCAAAACAGAAGGCGGCTTATATAACCCCAAATAGTTTTCAAGCTTTGACGAAATTGCTGCTACAAAAATGTAATCAATGGTAATTGTAAATCTTAAGTATGGATTAGTGTATACATATATATTATATATATATATATATAATGTATATGTATATATATGTATATGCACGTATATATACTTCTGTATGTATTTATATCTATATATATGTGGGGATGTGGCCGTGTCACACGGCCATCGATCGGTTCGTGCTTTGGCTGGTGGCATATCTCTATGTTGAGTTGCACAGAAACGGTCTTTCCAGAAAATAAGCACAGCAATGAAATCAGCAAACATTGCTGCTATCAAATGATAACTGATAGTTCCAAAAAGGGCTTTGCCCGACGAGGTGTACAGCAAAATATATTCTCTTCTTCTAGAGTGCTATCAAAAGAGCTTTTCTAAGAAGCACACATATTTTTGAGGTCTTCGAAACTTGTTCTATCGAATGAGCAGTAGCATCCTAAGAAAAGAGCTTTGTCTAGCGAAATATAAGCGAGATAAGAAAAAAAAAAACAGTGGTATTGTGAAACACAATCTTAATTTGGAGTTTACACGGTTATAAAATGGTATTTGAAAGACCGGCCATGTGGTACTATAGCCATAAACCTAAGCTTTCGAATGGTCACTAACACTCCTATAAAAACTTCTTATCCAAGGAGTGAGGTCGGTTTTTCATTTGTCTTTTATATTCAAAAAGATCCATGTATATGTATCGATGTGGTGGGTGCGTGTGTGCATGTATGTGTGAGCATATATATATATATATATATATATATATATATATATATATCTGGATGAACTTGCACTTTAGAGTATGCCTTCTATGTCGACCAAGGAAAAACTTAAGTGAGTATAAGGTGCTGTAGAAGAGTTTTGATCTATAAACACAACCGAGCACACCGTAAATAATCTGCTATTAATACGGAAAAACTTATTCTGCCAGAGTCGAACTAAGTAATGAGAACGTACTATAGTTTCAAAATGGTCTTAAGTGAAAGCTGTACAAGGGTAGTGGGTTGTTCGGCCCATCATTAGATTCACGGGTAATCCATAGGACAGCATGTCACACAACGGGGAAGGAATGCTTGTCACTTAAACTGTTTCTCTCCGAGCTCGTAGAGTGACAAGTAACAGGTTGTTTAGTGCTTCACGACCAAGGTGTTCCGTTGGGTTTCGTTCACTAGAGACGCAAAAATCGTTGTAATTACTTTCCAAAATTCATGTCGAATAGACTGAACATCAAGTCGGAAGTCCTGAAGATGCGCGCTTAACATTTTGCGTGAAGCCGCTATAACGGTCATCTCCAATGGACACTTATAATGAGACACAACAAAAAAATCGTTTAGTGTGGAAAAATTTCGCTAAATTCTCATGACGTTTGCATACAACTCATTGCAATGAATTGCTGTGAAAGGGTTTGCTCCCTTTACGATCGTCTTTCGCTCAAAGTTTGTAAATGCTAAGAGATGGCTGCGTGTTATTGACGTACAACATTCCCATTCGCCAGCTTTCAGTATCGTATTTGTAATTTTCTGGTGCAACTGCGCAGTAGTTCTGGCTTTTTGACCGACAACTTTGCCTTTGATAAATCAGAATCATCGTGTCGCTAACAACTCTCACGTATCCGATTCTTATCCTACCAAAATTTGGCTAACCCATACGCCATGAAATCGACAATCAACCACTCAGAAAGAACGTCAGTGTGATTGTTTCACAGTACATTGAGTGTGTAAAGTAAGTCGTTCGATTTCTCTGTACAGGGGTACCTCCCCGAGGAACTGACTGAACGAAAAAGCACCGTGCAACTGACGAGGTTGTCAGGCCGAAACTCATGTATTGCATTGTATAGGTGCCCCATAACAGACCTCGTGAAGAGCTCAAAGATATTGTAGATTATACTGTTTTTGAGTGAGATCTCGACGTTGTCGAATGTAATATTGTTACATGGATTCACATCTTCCACCGATTGGTCCAGAAACTAGTATCAGGGCGATCTTTGAGTGAGAGATGGCCTTTGGTAAGCACCAAGAACACAATATTCTTAGTATATCATTGGCTCGAACGAGTCGTCTAATCCAAAATCACTCTTTATCAATGTTTTCTGTGAGAAGGGTTAAAGCTTTTCGCGGTTAGTCTGTCAGCGGCTTACGTATGTCTCGGCGGTATAGCCCGCTTCATTAGAGCCATACGCCTCACACTGAATCCTACTTTATAGCAGGAATAGGGAGACGTTATGGTAATAACACGTGATATTGTGTTATCATCATTTTTTTCAGTCGATGGACTATGGTTGGTAAGGAACATAAAGGAGAAATTTATCAATGTTCTTATTAACTATATTAAAGAAGCCAGTTACATGAAGGAAAAATATCAGTTCTTGATAATCTTGAAATTTCGATCGCAGTTTGAACCTTCAGCAGTTGACAATGAATCACTTTTACTATCGAAGTTGATAGTGAGAGATTAGTATATCTAATGCAGAAAGGATAGTGATGCTGAAGTATCAAGTCATCCCTGCCACCACTGCCACAAGATTTTTGTGATCTTCCTTACTTTACAATCCGAAGGTTTTGATGTAAAATTTCTCAAACACTCTTTTTATGCCAATCTTACTTTGCAGAATGAATAATCTACTCAGTATTATCGGGGACCCCGAGAGGATTAGCTAAGGCGGGTACTTTCCAACTGAGAAGCTGTCAAAACTGAAACACGTAGATTGGGCTCTATATGTGTCCACAAAAGACCACGTAACATGTTGGCTCAAAAATAATCAACAGGTATATCAATATACGTGTGGTGAAGATTTTTTGTACTGCCCAATCACTTGCTTGATGGCCCCATATCCTGAATCTTATGACAAATGTGCGTGAGTCCTACTTTCTCGAGAGAGAAATAAATCCCATCAAATTTTACTTCATGAAAACTATAGACCGTTTTTTCTTCACCGACCTTCCCTTGTTGAACTTTCCATTCACATCAATGTAGTCATTACGAGTACGTGAACTTTGTAACGGAAGACGAAAGAAATCAGCAACGTTTCTCGCGGAAGGTCACTGATCACTTAGGTCAGCATGTTCGCTGATTTGATTTCTATCTACTCATAGAACAAAGATCATTATTAGACATCCTCAGAAAAATTTAGTTATCCGCGTTGGTACCGTCTTGGAACGTTGAAGAATAATCCATGAAGTGTCTCGTATTGATCAACTCTCTATGTGCGCCATGCATTCGATTCCATTCGTGATGCAGCAGTAGAAATTGGTTCCATATTGGCCCTATGAGTTAGTTGCGATACTCATCTAGTACCAACTTTATAATTTCGAGTCCTCACAAGGAAAAAAAGAAGGCTGTTCAGGTCATGGAATCAATCCAAAAAACACATCTGCACTGTGGAGCACTTCTAATCAGCGTGTTATGTGCATTTCATCTTGCTGAAAACAATGGTTTCAATCAATGTGAACGATGGCCTCGCTGCCATGTGATGAAGAGGTAATAAATTTCAAGCTAAAAACTAGTGATGTGAAAAGACCAAAACCAGTCAAAACTAATGTAATAGTGGTTTACAACACCAACAAATACTCTAAGGCACCAGCTAGTCGGCAGCCGCTATACGATCGTCTATGCACAAAACAAGAGTGTATGATATGCTCAATCGTAAAGATGATGAATGAATTAGTAGAGGTATAGTTTACCTGCCCTCTTGTGAAACCTGTGTCGACGAGTTCATCAGCAAAACGGAGGGCCACTGTGCGTCGTGTAGAAGAACACTCAGTCGGCAAGCTTTAAGCTGAACCAACTGCCCCACTAGGCTCGCAGAACACGGACACATGACGGGAAGGAACTTGAAGCACTGTACAAAAGTAGCGGCGGTTTCTACATTCTTGAAATTTACCGTTCGACATCGATATAAATTCTTGGATAAATGTGGTTAATACATCATCTCAATATACACTTCTCGCTTTACGTTTTTTTAGTGAACGACGTTTTTACTTGCTGCTTATTTCATATTACTTTGAAACTACGAAAAGTATGTTGGTTAGTGCAAAAGCTGTGGCGGTTTCAGACCGCGAATTCAAAATGGGTCGTGAAGCAGCAAAGATAACTCGCAGCATCAATGACTTATTTGGCTCACGAAGTGCTAACGAACTTACAGTGCACCGATAGTTCAAGAAATCTCGTAAATGTGATGCATTCAACAATGAATTAATAGCAATTACTTTCTTGCCCACCTCATTAGAGTCATGAGAAAGCAATCATAGAAGCACACTCTTGAGACTACGCGGGATGCTGCAGAAAAAACTCAACGCCGATCAGTCTAGTGTTGTTTACCATTTGGAACAAATAGAAAAGGCGAAGAAGCTTAGTGCTAAAGTAATGGCGGTTCAATTTAGCCAGCAAACAGCCACACGTCGCACAATGAACGCCCCATATGTTCTGCGAATTGGGCTACGGTGTTTTGCCTGTTTCTTCATATTCTCTGGACCTCGAGCCCCCTGACTACGATTATTTCAAGCGTCTCGATAACTTCTAGCAGGATTTGAGCCTCCACAATCAATATGATGCAGAAAAACTTCAAAAGAATTCGTCAACCCGAGGACACCAATTCTCATGCTATAGGGATTAACAAACTCATTTCCGTTAGCAAAGATGTATTAGTCGTAGTGCTTCTTATCTTGATTAATAGAGATGATTTTGAGCCTGTTATCATGATTGAGCATTCACGAGAGCGAAACCGCCATTGGTTTTTTACTAATCTAACAGAATCACCATTCTCGCACAGGAACATAGGACCTCAGCGCGTGAGATTTTGGAAGCCTGTTAGAGAAACACCCTCAGTCCAAACATGAATCGCAGGTAGGAATGCCTCGTTATCATACGTGATATGGCACAATATTGAAGACTTATTTTGAAATGAAAGCTGCACTGGCAGTTCGCGTAATCTCTGCACGGTAGGATTCCACTTGGACATCTCGTTGAAAGACTCAAGGGGTGAGCACGCCAAAAGTGGTTTTGCGGTTCATATGATTGGAATAATTTTGGTTTGGTGGTATCGTCTGATCGGGTAATGAAGTTTTCTTGTTGACTTATGGGCAGCCTGATCTCTCCAAGCTCTGAAAAAGGGAAAACCGCCGAATCGTCAGTTCACCGTTCAAGTTTTATCAAAACAACTTCACATTAGGCTTACAGAAAAAGATATGAAGTATAAAGGAATGCCGAAGCTGGCAGAGAGTCGATCTTGTAAAGTACTTTATGCTGAACGTCACAACATCTAGAGAACATGTCCGGCACGTGCCTTCTTCACTCTACAAGGTATTTACAGTAATAGCTTCTCATTGCGAAGAATGTCATACAAAACAAATGGGCAGAGAACGAAATGATTTTACAAGAGTTCAATGTCAATACGAATTACCGATTCCATCAAAAAACAAACTTTCTTATAATATATGAGAATCTCATAACAAAACCAAAACACCTGAGAGATCGGAATGACTTTAACTCGATAAATCATTGGGCGGAATTTGATACGAAAACTTCAGCACCCATTTTAAACATTACTATTATTATTTTCAAACGTTTCTGATTGAGAGTTTTTCATTTTACCGCAGGTCATTCCAAAAAAAAAACTATGAGAACATTGTTTAAGTTTGATTTCAGTGCCGACAAAATTTGCAAAATGACGAGTTCCCGGTTTTCCTTGTTGTCATCAGAGCTTCATTAAAAAAAAAAGAGAATAAAGCAACATCAAAATAGTCAGTAATGTTACTCCTTCAACAAAACATTCCAACAAGGAGAAGAGACTAGATTGATTGAGATCATGCGAACAAGAACGAAAGCTTTTAAAGGTTTTCCTATAGTAAAATGATTAAGTAAGGATCAATAGAAGACACAAGTCGATAACCTGAACAGTTCCGGCCATCGCATAGAAATTTTATGCCACCATCTGCTTGTATCACATTGTAATATGCATAACTAAGTCGTGCAAGTAGAGTGTGAACGTGAAAATGAGAGCGAGATATGACAGTAAAGTGCGAGTTCGCCGAAAGTGTATTGCTTACCGAATTTGATCGTAAATAACAGTGTAACAACAGCTTATAAAGGAAAACGGAGGCAAATGTTTTAGCAACAACATATCATGAAGATTTTTCTCGCTTGTTTCAAGCAAGGCAGACAAGGGAAAAAAAGAAACTAAAAAACGCAGAAGAAGGAACGCCTGATAAATGCCGAAACAAACTGGTTTCCACGCAATCCAATGAGAAAAAGTAGAGATCTCGTGTTTACCTTAAATAAGACTCTGCTAGTATGTGGAGAAAAAAGATTTAAAAAGTCGGAATTCTTCGAATTGAGCAGTTCAAAGGTTCACTTCTGTTCACATAATAAATTTGAATCTTTTCTACTAATTATCAAGAGCAATACATAGGTCAACGCAGTCACTTCCTGCTCTAACAGCATAAATTTTAAGGCAATCAATCTGGAAAAAAACGAAAAAGACGGATGGGAGGTCAATCAGGGGACGGTGTAGTGGAAAAATCATAGAGAAGATTCTAAATTTAACATGTAGTGAAGAAAATGTGGATATGTCTGATAATTACCGGAAGCGTACATAAAGCTGCTACCAAATGATTGATACTTGAGGAGTTGCATATGGCTAAGAGCATATACTTAGTAGCTTATAACAATATGATACTGTCAGGCTTCTGGTTTAAGAACGTACTCAAAAAATCCATGACTGAAAGATTCCCATAATTCTATGGCATTTTTGATAATAGGGAGCGCAAAACGTATTCCTAAAGGAACGCCAAAAAACACAAATAGCCGCCAGATCAGTCTCGCACTGAACTAAGTTCACATCATCCATGGAGGGAGCGAATCTACACCAGGGAATTAAAATTTCATCTAGCTTACAAGGTACGGGAACAATCGTGAGTACTTATAAACGTTCTAGTAGAACTATTTTACGATTTGAGGAGAATCAAATGAACGAGTAATTCAACGACAGTCATAAAAGACGGTAAAGTCGTATTTAGTACAGAATCAGTACCCAGATCTGAAGTCCTTCACTGATGAGTTATAAGAGAAAAAGAACTGGTAACAATAATTTCGAAATCGGTGCAATATGAAAGTAGAAGTCACATAAATGAATTAGATTACAATAGTATATCTAAGAACAAAGCAAAAAAAAAAACTTTAAAATGCTCGAAAACAGTCGACCATTTTTCGATCTATGCACTCGTTTAAGGAATGTTACCATATTTGATAAGCTACAAATATATGCAATTTCTATACTCCTTTGTTTCCGCTGCTTCTCTTCTCTCAAAAGTACTTTATCAAGTTGGTGCAATTCTTTGGAGATTTCCTAAGCTATTCATATTTATCATTTCTCTAAGAAATATCGGCGACGTGACATTGAAATGCTGTTGGAAGCCAAGAGCAGAAGCAGGAAAAATTTATGGGTGGTCTCCCAGAAAAGTTAGTTAATGAGCTTAGTAGAATGAAAAATAGAGGTGTTATCCATAGAGCTTACACAAAGTCGATAAATTTTAGCTATAACAGAGCAGAAGAACCGGTGCTGGCGTGTTACTACTAGTAGTTGCTTTAGTACCAATGAGTCAATAAGGCACAGCATCGACAATGTGAGATTAATGTCAGGATGATATGTGGTGTAAAAAGATCTAAAAACATTAGTGTTGCTTTCCGTGACATGAAAGTTCACTGCTGAATTGGATGTCAGCGGAGGGAACAGAATAAGGCTAAATGTAAAAGACAATTAAACTCGAATTTGATACACTTTGGCAATGATCGTCTGCTTTGGCGCGACGTTGCTCAGTGCCGTATATTACTAAGAGACTTTGATTCTGCGATTCTACTATGTGTCTTCACTATAACTGATTTGTATATTCGTAGGCCAACTATTTGGAAAAGGAATGGAGACTTCAATTGGGACAATATTTCCGGCCAACAAACTTCAGGAAGTTTGGTGATTTAACACTTTGGGCACTACAGGGTGACGGAGCCAGTCCAGCCGCGTGGCGTGGGAGGCGTTCAGTCCATTCTATGGAGTGATCAGTAATGCAGACCATTGGAAAAAGATTGATGGTTCGACCCCCACTCACGACGCTTCACAGCATCTTCTTTTGTTTTAATTCAACATTCACCATATCACTAGCACACCAAATCTCATATTGAAATACAATAACAAAAATGATTTACTTATTTAAACCATTCACTCCACAATCTGTTTCGTATCAAAAACTAACGAATCCTTAGCAGTGAGCCCTTTTTTTGCTGTAATAGTTTGAAGGAGATAGAAGAATCTTCAATATCAATCGACACCAAAAAACTGCTGTAAGCGTCGCGGTAGGGGATTGAAATTCAACTTTTTTCCTAGGTCTGTATCACTAAACCACGACACGATAGACCGCTGGCCGCCGCGCGCGCGGCGAGCGAAGCTAACGTTGTGACCCTTTTGTACCCAAGGTGTAATATCTCGTATGCCACGGTTCCTATGTTGCTACTACTATCAAGTATCTGTTTTGTCTCAGACGGGAATTAGTGGTAATGAAGACAAACGAACGACTGGATTGAGGAGGATTAACTGCTTTTGCCTTTCTTTGAAGTATAGTATCATCAAGTCTGAAGCTTTTGAAAAAAATCGTGCGCGTCTTTCATTGTTTTCTTCATTTAACCATCACTTCTCTTCAATATTAACCGCCGGGATCCTTCGAGGTAATATGCGATTTTTACCATGGACTGTGTACATCAACGAAAAAAAGAAAGAATTCCCAGAGAAGAAACTTTTTACTTAGTCAATCATCATGGCTTACATCCTTTATTGGTTTTCAGTCAAAGTTCGTAAAAACTAAGGCGTTTCGCAAATCCTACTGTATAAACTATCAGATATGCGAGAGTAATAAAGAGAAAAATATGATACAGAAGCAGAACAAGAACAGGAAGAACACAAATTAGAAGGTTAAAAAGTTTGGAGACAAGGTCATCGGCTTGTTTGATCTGTTAACGTGATTTGAACGATAAAAATCAAGAGGACTTTTTCACCAAAAGATATTTAGGTGAATTCATATAGTTTCTATCAATAACTCGCTTCCACAGCATCATTCGCAACAAGAGCACTCTTCAAACTGATGACCAATCGCCTGGCTCACTAGCCGGCTAAATGGAGAGTTTAGTAGCCGGTCGACCGGTCAGTCGCCTGGCTGGTTCATAGAACGGTTTCAACGAGAACTGAAATTAGGTCAAGACGAAGACAATGGAAAATTGAGTAAGAAACGTGGGTAAAAAAAAAAGAGAAAGTCGGTTTTCTGTTATTAATGAGATGTCGCGATAAGACACATCACGTATCGTTCCATCTCATTCTACAAGACGATTACAGCAAATCATCGTCAACCAATCACTGCAAGCATTTCGAGCAAAAGTTCAAATATTCTTAACAAACTTTTTTAATTTTGGAACGAGCAGCGAGCACGTGAGAGATGAAGTGTCACAAACGCATGGTCGCTTGCTCGACCTCGCTCAAGACCAACAAGGACTCAAATCTCTCCGCTACCGCCAAATAAGTAAATGGTCTGAGAATTCCTCTATCCGCGAAAATTACTTGCTTACTTAGTCACATAGTTAGTCCGTTTTCACTAGTTGTGCGGACCCCGGCACATAATTCAAATTGTATATTGGTGGTCGTGCATATGATTCTTCATGGTTTCCTGACGTAACCTTGCAAGGGCGTTTCCATGTCTTCACGATGCCGTTTCCATGGAATGGATTTTGGCTACGAATTCTCGGCCAGGCTTCCTACTCGTCAATTCGGAGATGATGTTAGGCCGAAACACTGTTTTTCGTGGTTGAATCCATGAACAGATGTGGAGACTTTTGTGGGATCTCTTCACCTCAACGAACCGATAGAATAAAGAAGTGCTGGGATTGCATAGTATGTGATGTCTAAATAAAAAGGAAAGCAATGTCAGAAGATTTGACGCGTAGATAGGAATCTTGTCGACCAAGTAGAGAGCATTCTGTCGATGGTCGTATGAAACACTTCACTACGATTGTCCATTTAATGTGATAATTATTGTCAACATGAGACAGCAAGATTGCTGAAATGTGTATTCTGCACATACGTATTTACATGTTTAGTACGGATTTGTTTAACGCATGAATACGAAAAGAGTGACACACGGATTCAATTCCCTCCCGAAGTTCAAATTTCGCATTCGCTTAATAGTATTGGACATATAGCTACAACATCATAAAGCTACCAGAACTTTGGTTGTACAGGGTTCCCTTGTCAATTAATTGTCAAGTATTCCAAAAATATTAGGGTTATGCTCTACGCCCTACCTTGCCTCTAAAAGTATTAAATGTTCTCATAAGTTCTGGTATTAATGCAATAACACCAAATTTATTAGCCAGAAGTAATCAAGATTGCTCAGCAACACTATACAAAGTATCCAGCAACTCTCAGCCCAGTACGGTCAATTTTCTCTTTGTCAGTTCGAGGGCATGCGGACTTGCGTTGTCTTGAAGTTGCATGACATTGCGGTGACATCGGTGTGACAGGGCACGATTGCAGCGGTTTCAGTGCCCACAGCAGCTCATGACGTTGATTGACTCGCCGGCCCAGTTCGCTTGCAAGAGAATGATGGCATAGCTTTTGGCACGAATCGATTTGGACGTGGAGTTTGAGTTCCTCGTTGGCCTGATGACAACCATTGATTTGGACGACACTGACCCTTTGAAAGAGAATCCACTTTCGTCGACGGTGTTCGTCTGGACACAAACCCTCGAGCCTCTGCAAGGTTGATGTTTATGAAGGCGATCTGTGCATCGCGTCCCAAGCCATACTGTCAAAGAAGCATATTGAGATAAAGATTACGTAGAGCGACCATGATGAGGCAAATATGGGCAAATTTCGTAACGAAGGAAAGTCCAGAAAATTCTACACAAAGCGGTACTGATTTGTTGCTTGAGAGGTAGCAGATATATATTCAGGCTGATGGCGCATATTATGAATAGTGTTCTTAAGCAAGCTTTACTGCCGAAATTTGGGAAAAAGACCTAATAACAGTAGCGATATAATGAGAAGTCGGTAATATCAACACGTAATTTATGTTCCTTGGAAGCGTACATCTGAAGACCTGGAAACGCCCTTGCAAGGATACTTCAAGAAACCAAGGAATATCATAAGCGTGACCAAAAATATAGCATTTGGAATATGTGCCGGTGTCCACACAACTAGTGAAGATGCACCATTCAAATATCTAAGTAATTTATATTCTACGTAGAGGCTTGGGACGACTTTAACATGCGTTAGACAAAACCACGGTTAGTGTTCAACCAATATTGAGTGCATAGCGTTAGCTGATTCAGTATACCCTATTGAGAATAAAAACACAAAATTTGCCCAACAATAATAACTTTCATGTGAACAGATACCAAATGACGCTCAATTCTCTATTTGGTTTTCTAAAAAGCTGTTTCATTGGACCTAATTCCTTCGAAATAAGCTACTGCCGCATACAAGGTTTTTTCTTTCTCCTTCGATGAGCTTTCGTTATCAGTTCTCGTTGGATTTTTTCTAATGGTGAACTTTGCAAATTTGTGTAGAAAAAACTATTGCTAGCCCGACTGGTTTCGGTAGTTCCCCAACATCACCACTTTTTTCAATTCGCTACAAGTCTAAACATGTTTTTATCCATTGTAAAGCATTTTTATTCGATAATATACGTTTGCTGAGACTTTTTCTTGCCGAAACCGGATGAAGTTATATGCTTCTTGGAAGAACCACTATCAGATGCTTCTTCATGATAGTTTTTTATTCGTTCAGAGCTGTAAAAGTTTTCGCGAATGGGAAGAAAATCGCCGAGATCTAAACCAAACATACTATTAATTCATGGGATAGCGCAGTGATGAGCGATACCATATATTAGAAAACAACACGAAAAATAAGGTAGTGGTTTAGTTCTCCCAACTCTTTCATGGAATTAATACACTAACTCCCAGAAACGCTTTGGCTCTGCTATTAGGTTGGTAACAATTTTTCGGCTCTTTTTTGCTTCTGATGGCTATTTTCATGTATCTAAGTTCTTGTTTACACTATCGCTTAGGGCAGGCTTTTGCGGTAATTTGATATATAACGTTTATACACTTATCCTAAGATAGAATCATCCCGAGAGCAAAACGATTGATGATGCAAGTGGAATATCGTTGCGTGCTAAAGCAGCACATGAACCCAAACACTAGTTGTGTAGCATCAACATTCGTTTTTTCTCTGGGGAAAATGTATAAATGTTATATATCGAAATAACCACAAGAAGCTGCTCTAAACCATAGTAAAGACTTAAATTCAAATGCATTGAAAAGGATCAGCAAAAACTAAGAGATTCGGAAAATTTTTTGCCAACCCAATACCTCGAAGATTACAAAGAAAACCGTTGATCAGAAATTGAAATCATTCATAAAGAGGGTAAAATCTTCAGGCAGCAGCCAAAGTAATATCTGATCTATTCGAAAGTCTTTGTGGAGGAGGAACGTAAAGAAACAGATCAATTGCAAAAAGTCGTGATCCGCTTGTTAAACTACGATAACGATATTATTCAAATGATGTTGATTTGTCAATAAAATATGTGAAAAAAAATTTTTTCAAGTGTAGTGGTTCTCGACTCGTTATAGTAGTAACTTTTGCTTCATAAACAATAATGTTACTGCCTTAGCTAAAGTAGTGCAAGTGATTAAACTATAGATAAATAGATAAGTGGGGAATGAAATAAAGAAGATCTTTTCAGGAAATACCTCATAAATCTTTGAATACTCAGCCTCTGATGTCTCTAGAGTTCGAGAATGCGCGTATAGCTCTGAAATGAAATTCCGAATGAATACTGAAGGGTCTTGAAAAAGAAGCAGCTCATTTGTAATTAGAAATCATCGACTTCCTTTTGGTTGATTTCAACAGAAATCGGATGAACTCAACTTAATATAAAATCAAGTCGAAGTAGAAAAGTTTGGAAGAAAAATAAATGAGAAAATTATAATTTTGCAATATCACTATAAATTTTATGACAGCGCTTCCTAAGGAAGTAAGCTTGAAAAAGTACTCTATATAAAGGGACAGAGAAGGCCAACTCATGAATTTAGAACGTTGGAAGTGAAGAAAAAGTTTGAAAATGAGAAAGAAGGAGATGAAGAAAGTGGAGAGAAATGTACTAAGGGGGAAAACGTAGAGAAGGTAGACCGAGGATGGCTAGCATAATGGATCAAAAAACGATAAGCCAGAGACGGGAATGACGGAAAGAGTTATGATCGCTACTGTCATTAGTTATGCTCATAGAAAATAGGTCATTTTTCAATGAGCTATTTTTCTTTTCGAATCTGATTTATCAATAGATATTAAGAAAAAGGAAACAACAATGCAAATTTCATGAGCAAAAAAAATTGAGAATTCTACAATTTGGCCTGATTTTCTCCGGATAAGTAATTGTTCCCATAGTGTTTTACTTTTTTCTGGGATTCTGGTGTAGTAATGTATAACGCGTTAAATTTAGTTCGTACTCAGGTAGGAAATCCCTTCAGTTGAACTTGCACTATATGCTACTTGTGGTATCCGCACGTCAAGGCTGATCAGCTACGTTTCACCGAATATTTTAGTATCACCCAAATGGAAAGTTCGTTAACAATAGAAATCATGAGGCCTTGTAAATGAATTTCTAATTTTATTTTACATGACTGATCAGCACTATTTACTTGGCGGATTCTAGCACATCTCGGATTCGATTCATTTCCTCACATTCGTCCACCCCAAAAGTTCGAATACTTGCTGTTTCAACTGCCGCCTAAGAATTCCGTCTTTGTTTATGAATGACGGAAATGATGATCAAGACGACTCATCTTGTGATCTGGAGTTAGCCAAGCTAATGCCTTCCCTACAGCGTTCGCTGAAAAATTACAAGCGATTATTGTAGGGTATTGAGCCGTTGTCATGCTTAATCATCCATCGCCTTGCTTCCAGATGCACCTCATTACTAACCACTGCTCTGCCTCGCCCGGATTCCTAGTGTTCACTAAGAAGAACTCGGCCAATTGATTTATCACCTACTCTAAACTCCACTACTAAATTCTACAATATGACTAGTAGAGATCTCAGTAAAGCTACCTGTGGTTGAAGCAACACCGATGCCTCGGAGCACGCATTTCTGAAGAAGGAAACTAGCCTTGAAAAACTCTTATTTTGGAATGATATTTACTAATTTATGTCGTCTTACTTATATTTATTCATTATTCAGTTATATTTACCTTTCATTTATTGTGCCAACAACGATGTTTCCTCAAAAATTACCCCAAATTAATAAATATTTGGGTCATTTCCTCTGTCCGCTCCTACTTCCAGCTCTTGGGAAAAGGGTATTTTTCTATCACTTTCCAAGTTTGAGTAATCATTCGATAGCCTAAATGCGAACAAATTCAAAAATTTGCTTTATTTCTAAAATGGCCTTTTTATTAGGCTGTAAAGGCAAAAATAAAATGTGTTTTACATTCACACATTTCTCGAAGAGCAGGGCTTTTTGTTTAGACTCCCAATAACCATTCGATAGCTTAAATCACAGAAAACTTGTAAGCATATTTGATTTTTGTAAAGAACTTTTTTTTTAGACGTTGTAAGAGTGAGAAGAAAATTCAGTCACGCAGATTGGATCATTTTCGTTATCCGCACCACTGTCCGATCTTTTGAAAAAATAGCGTTTTTTGATTTTTTTACTTCTAAGGTTATTTAGTAGCTCAAATTTCAAGTGTTCCAGAAGTGTACTTTATTTTCAAAATGGCTTGATTATTGCGCTGTAATAGCAAAATAGAACTATGTTTTTTCATCTAAACGTTTTCCACTGAACAGAGCTTTCCTAGGACTTTAATATGCATTCGATAGCTTAAATCTCGACAATTGAAATTATGTGTTTAGCTTTTGAGAAGACTTTTTTATGTTCTGCTTTTTCAGATGTCAAATTTGCAAAACCCCGTCTTCTTTTGGCTGCTACACCGCATAAAAAAGGTTATTTCTAAAATTAGATATATCTCTGGAATAAACGAGTTTTAATCTATCTAAGGTTACCAAAAGTCTGAAGAAAAGGTTGCGTTCGGCCGGAAATGTTGGAATGAGAAACATTATTTCATTTCCGATGTTACAGCTCACTCAAAAGGCCATTTTAGAGATAATGTATATTTTGTAAATGTTTCGAAATTTGGGCTATCGAATGACTTTTCGAATCTAGAAAACGACTCAAAAAATACGTTTTCACCCGAGGACTGGAACTGGGGGCGGATCTCGGAAAAGTACCAAATACTCAAATTATCAAATTGATTATCATTTTTGATTCGGAAACCAAATCTGGCGATGGAAGTCAGTTCTTTCTGGTTAGGAGGGAAAAAATGAAAGCCAACCTCATTTGCTGGAGGGGAACTTTTCATAGGGGTGTTAGTAACCATTCGCAAGCTGAAACTTGAGCCTGCAGCCCTATTTTGTCAATTTTTCAAAGCACCCCATTATAGCGCTGTGACAATCAAAATAAGACCATCTTTCTTGAAACCACGTGTTTTTCTCTTGTCTTGCATACTTCGCTGGACCAAAGTTCTTCCTTAGAGCGCTAATACTCAAACTATGGCACAAGCTTCAAAGAGAAAGAGCTCAATAATGTGTTTGCTTTTCGGAAAGCTCTGTCAATTTTTTGACCTCCTCTAGTCTTTTGATTTGCACTTTAGACCTCGCCGAAAAAAGCTCTATCTTCAAACTGTTTGCAATCATCTAATAGCGTAATGTTACCTGATTCTCGCAGTGTGCTTATTTGTGGAAAGACGGCTTAGCAGGGAAAGCAAGATCGAGTCTTACATTTTTGGCAGGTTGTTTCCTGCCTATTCGACAAGGCGACTGCTGTGGTAGGGACGTAACAGGAGATGTGGCAGGTAGCGGGGTGGGGAGCGACGATCGATATATTGTTATTCAATTGGGTATTTCCTTCCCACTTTGATGGAAACTCAGCTAGAACGATTAATTAAGATATTACTAGAATTCCTCTACACAATGATATGCTTCTCGGCTTTCAGCGAATCAAACGCGTGATAAAAATAAAAGCGAAAGGCGAACGTGAAACATAATTTTTGATCTGAATGTGGCGTTATATAGCGCGTTATATAGGAAGGTTTTGAAAACGACGACGTGGAGCTGCAGCCTCATGTCTTAACATTTCAGTGATTGCTAAGACGTCATGAAAATTTCCTCTCCTGCGAATGAGATGGGTTTTTCATTTGCTCCCTCCTTATCAGAAAGAAAAGAATCTGGAAATTTTATAGTTCTAATATAGTCC
Organism: Parelaphostrongylus tenuis; assembly: GCA_019055375.1. Lineage (NCBI taxonomy): Eukaryota > Metazoa > Nematoda > Chromadorea > Rhabditida > Metastrongylidae > Parelaphostrongylus > Parelaphostrongylus tenuis. Next base: position 30,094 of record JAHQIW010006049.1, on the reverse strand, counting down.
CAACCCGTATAACAGCCACAAGTTATCATAATGAGTGAGTTTCAAAAATAGTGAATGGTTTGGCAGAAGCTCTGCTGCTCATTGCATGCAATGCGACTTTATCTATATCTCTCAGCAAATTTCGAATCATTAGTGTAGCTTTAACAGGGTGGAACCCTTATAGAATTATAGAACAAACTTTGTTTTATTGTTTTATGACTATTCACTTTTTACTATTCATATATTTTACTATGGACATTATTCGTCGTTGCAACCTTTGGCACTGGATACTGGATATGTGCCCTGGTTTTGCAAGTTTTACGTACTTTTCCAGTTGAATGTTTTCAAGACGATTTCCTTTACCTGCAGAAGTTCCACCCTCTTCAAAATTAGCTCCAATGATCACAAGCAAGCGGTTATGGATTACAATCGATACATCGGAGTCATTGTGGCCTCTGGGGATTATCTTCCTCTACTTATACCCCTGTGTGTGCAAGGTGAGTCAAGTGCCTGTGCACTATTATGAAGTTGCTGATTGCAAAGTTTATGAATAGAAATATGCTCTAATAAATATATAAGTAGAAAGTCTTGCCCTTGCAGATTAGAACGAAATCCTGACCAAGCGCTGGCTGGCCAACATTGGAAATGAGTAGATCGCTGAAAATTCGATGGCAGCATGAAAACAACAAACTCCTCTGAGACGCTGGTCCGCGGAAAGGGACTCGGACGATTGAGGGCGACGAGATTGGAAATTTAAGAGAGGATCGAGAAGTTGCCAAGGTAAGTTTTGCCACTCAGACTCTATACTTTGATGAGCGTTGAGACGATGTAATGCACAGGTACAAAGAGCCAGCTGATTTCTATGACTTCAAACGTGACCGATGTTGGAAAGTTCAAAGAAGAGCAGGCAAATATCTTTGGTACCACTGTCGAGGAGATGAAGACAATCATCGTTTGAGCTGTCAAGTGGGGTGGCTTTAGAGATCCATCAATACAATGACTTCTTCTGTATGGTTTATTTCAGCCCATGACTCATTTTAAGTGCCTTTAGTTATTGAGTGCGAAAAGGAATCGGATACCCCGAGAAAACCGTTGCCGCATACTACGACAGGTGTTGGATTAGCTACTGGATCAAACTCAGAACTTGTGGCCCTTCCACATCTACTACAAGATATCCAAAGTAATGTATATTCTGAGGAATGTATATTACAATGCAACTATATGGTCCATAGGGTTGTAGGCATATAGAAGTTGTTGATTATATTACCACAGAAGAACGACAGGCGATGTCCCAGCACAGCCAGCTCGGCGATCTGCTCCATTCCTCCTGAACAAATGCAACAAATCATTTATTGTCTGCCCAACAAACAGTCCTCTGTTCGCGGTGTCCAAACAGCGTTTCTTTAGGACATCTTCCCAAATTGTTCCATAAATAAGCGATGGAGAGGGCGAGCTGCACAAGATACTCCCACTGTAGAATTCGTCAGCAGGAGTTGTAAGACATATACAACGGCAAAAATGTAGCACTAACGAGTTCTGATAAACGTCTGCTGACTGGGCTCTCCTACACCCGAGATATGAGATTGGAATTGAATGATACACAGCTAGGATCTCTGTGTTATATATATGCCACTGAACTGTTTGGGCTCTCGATGTGCTTGATTTGATTCTAAGGTAATATGCTGATCGCTTCTTGAACCAAACACTATCTGTTCACCAGTAATAATTCTCTATAGAGGAAAATGTAGTTAAATGGTGTTGATGTGTTGTTGATTATTGAGTAAATAATGCTGATTGAATATTTCGAGTAAAAGAAACAATGAGTCAGGATCAGGATCAAACAACTTTTTGGGAGAAGTACTCTATAAAGTCATAAATACGAGCTCAAACTTTCCACGGGTTGCCCCTAATGCATACTAAAAACACTTCCATTCAGCTTTTTCTAGAAGTGGTACATTCTAGATAATACATCTTGGAAAAAGTGCAAGAAGAGTTGAAAATGCGCTGATGGACGTTTTGGTATCGAAAAAAAGGATTTCAGCATAAATTAGCGTTTTCCTACAATAAATATGAGTAGTAAAATCTTTCCAGTTCTGATCTAACCTTTTTGTAGCTATGAAGTTTGCTCACGATCGAAGTTTCACCATATAGTACCAAAAATTCGCTATGATGAAGCATCGGACTCCAAAAGCGAAACATAATGTTCTATTCGTTAGTTTAGCGTACCATGAAGGTCCTCTTACAAACTAGGGCTAGTATTGCAATTATCATTTTTCCAAATTATCAAATAATCACTAATAGTCTGGTGAGAAAGCTCTGTCCGGTATAAAAGTCAAAGAAACACAAGTACATTCCGCAGGCGAATGCACTCCGCGCACTTTTTATTGAAAAGCAAAGATTTCACGAAAATTGAGCACTCTTTTTTGCTAAACTTTTATAACAGTCTCTTCAAAACTACATCTTTCTTCAGCGATAAGGTTATACGACGCCCTCAGAAAGCAAGACGTTATCTTTTTTCCGTAGTAGAGCGTATAATGAAGGTCTTTTCAGACGCCAAACTTAGTTTAAAGCTAACGAATAACTGCGAAAGCATGTCATAGAAAGAATAAACTCTAATTAAAACTGGAACTATATTTCTTTTTGGAGGAATGTGGTGTTCTCTCTGAAACTTGGAAGATTTTTTAACATATGGGCGTTTTTATGTCAAAAATAAGCCATTTGCAGAGGTGTCTTCAGTGATATTCCCTCATTTAATCATAATAATGCTTCCTCGGAGCCTCATTTACCCAAGTGAATTACCATATTTTCATTGCAACAACGCTAATATGAATGCTCGTCGCCGGAGCTACGATTGATGAGCGTGGAGTTGCTAATTGTTTGACTATAATGATAGTAACACTCGAGAATTCTGATGTTTTTACTGCTTTTTCGTGGTCTTCTGATAATTTACATACACCTAATGAAAATTTCTGGTGTTTTTACTGCATTTTCGCAGGGTAAGGCAAGCTACACATGAGTACCCAGCTTTCACATTTAGAGCCTGGCAAGCTATACGTTGGGTATCAAAGTGCCAAAAACAGTGACAAATACGGGCCTCATTCCCCTGACCCCAAAAGAGTTCCTGGTACGGCAGAGCCAGGTGGGACGAGTACGGATAGGCTGCTGAAATCTCAGGGCGAAACTAGGCTGCCAAGATCGGAACGGACTAAAATGACGATCTGTACCTACAATGCAAGAATCCTTGCTTGCGAATCCGCCGTAGAAGATGTATTGATTCAAGCAAGAAGAATAAGGTAAGATGTCATTGGCCTGGCTGAGACGAACAGACGCCATCCTTTCCACGCTGTTTATGATACCGGAGAAGAATTTTTCCTAAAAACATGCGATTTGACCGTGAACATCAATTCGTTTGAGCAACTAACAACCATAATCGTTGCTTACGCACCAACGTCAAGCTATGACGAAGACGAAGTCAAAGCGTTCTATATGGACGTCGAAAAATTATTCAGAAAAGATGGACCTGGAAGAACGTCACATTGGAACCCACGGACTAGAATGGAATGAACAGGGTGAACTTTCTGAGTTTATCATAACAACCCAAACCATCCATGGTAACTCACAATTCCAAAAGCCTCACTCTCAGCGATGGAAGTGGGAGTCTCTCAATGGAGAGTATCATAACTAAACAGACCACATCTTAGTGAATCGAAGGTTTTGCCTGACCGATATCGCTGTTGTTCCTAAGTTGTACACGGGATCAGACCATCGCCTCCTTCGCGTGACGTTCCGTTTTTCGCGGAGAGGAGAGAAAGCCGCTAATATCAAACAGTGAAATCCCAAAACTACCATAAATCGGGGTTCATTCAAATCATTAGTCGGTTTTTAGGAAGATACCGTTGTCGACATCACCGACGAAAAATACCATCGGCTTGTTGACTACCTTAACATTAGTGCTATGAAAGCCGAGAATCCTAAGGTCACGAAAAGACGCTTGTCTCCGCAGACACTTGAGCTGATACGTCAACGTGGAATCGCACGAGCTACAAGCAACCGAAACCTTACGTCCGAACTTGCGAAACGCTGCAGAGAAGCGATGAAAGAAGACCCCAAAGAGAGACCAGCAGCAGTTATGGCAGAAGCTGAATCTGGGAAGATCATTGGTAAAGCCCAGCGAGGCTTCGCCAATCATAAGACCAAGATGATTGCACTCCGACGTCCTCACGGGACACTCACAGCTTCCAAAAGGGCTATGGAGAAGATCATCCACCAATACTACTCGGATCTCTTTGCTAGTCATGTCCTCTTACTGTCATATGAATTGAAAAAGGATGAATATGTCGCTCCACCAGTCCTCCCTTCCGAAATCCCATATGCTGTATCGTCGGTGAAGAATAGAACAACACCCGGTCCAGACAGGATTAGACCAGAACACCTGAAGAACCTGCCGCCAGTTCTCATCAACACCTTGGCTCGGCTCTTCACTCGCTACCTGTCAGAAAGCAAGGCCCCATTCAATGGGAAACCAGCAAGACCGTATTGATGCTCAAAAACGGAGACCTTCACGACATGAGTATCATCGCCCAATATGCTTGCTGTCCGTTGTCTATAAACTCTTTACTCGAGTCATCCTAAACAGGATTGACAGAACACTGAATGAGGGACAGCCATGCGAACAAGTAGGGTTCCGAAAAGAATTTAGTACTATAGACAATATCTATGCAATTACAAGACTCACTGAAGCTTCACGAGAGTACAAACAACCACTCTGTCGCACTTTCATCGATATGAAGAAAGCCCTTGATTCAGTGGAAACAGAAGCGGTTATAGAGGCTCTGGATAACCAGGACGTCCCTACTTGGTGCATGATGATCCTTTGTGAGCTTTACAGAAATTTCACGACCAAAATTCTCCATTCTACAACATTATCACTCACCATTGACGTAAGAAGAGGGCTTCAACAACACAATACAATTTCGCCAAAACCAATCACTGCCATCTACAAAACGTCATGCGAACATTACAATGGGACAAAATGGGAGTGAAAATTGACGGTCGACAATTAAACCATCTTCGCTTTGCTGACGATATCGTTCTCATAATACCAACCATCAGCCAAGCGGAACGAATGTTGACCGATTTCGATAACGCCTGTGGAAAAATTGGTTTTCAACTCGATCTAACGAAAACGATGCTCACGAGGAACAGATGGGTTTCGAATGCCCCATCACGCTCAACAGAACGACAATCTCCGAATGCTCCAGTTACGTCTATCTAGGTCGGGAAATCAACATGATGAGCGACCTAGTTCCAGAGTTGAGCAGGAGGAAACGAGTGGCTTGGAGAACGTTTATGACTATCGAAGATGTAGTGAAGAGGACAAGGAACATCCAACTCCGTGCCCACCTTTTCGACTCGATGATTATCCCTGCCCTAACGTATGCAGCAAAAATCTGGTCGCTACACAAGCAGTATGAAAGATACTTGGCGTTATTGAACGTGCAGTCAAAAGGTCGATACTAGAAGTAGCCCGTATCTCGCAATTGAGAGAAAGGATCCGAAGTGCCGACCTACGTGAACGATCGGAAATAGAGGCGCCTTTCTTCACGCCAGGATATCGAAAATAAGGTGGGCCGGAAAGCGATGCGCTTCAACGACAACCGATGGGCGAGAGCTGTTATAGACTGAATTCCTCGGGACATCGAGCGCTCACAGGAAAATCACCGACCCGTTGTTCCAATTTCTTCACGAAAGCTGTAGAAGAAAAATATGATGCTCAGCGAATCGCTAGAGCGAGGAGGACCCGGTGGGTTACTCTTGCACGCGATAGGGAAAAGTGGAAGATTTGCTGGTACCCGCTCGAGTCACTCGATGATCAACGGGACGACAGGCGATGCAGTTGATATTCAAGAGAGTTGAGTGGTGAGCAAAAATACGACCTCAAGCGGGAGTCGATCCCAGGTTTAATTCACTCCGGGGACGCGTGCTACCGCTGCAACACCAAAGTACCTTCGCTCCACCACTCATTCTGTGATATCTCTATGATTGCTGTCAGCCACTAATCTCTAGCAGATTTGGTCGGGTATGCGATTTCGCTTCATAAACCCAGTTGAGCTGGCAGCCTTTGTGATATATATATATATATATATATATATATACATATATATGTATATATATATATAGATATTATATGTATATATATATGATATATATGTATACATTTATTCAATATTGCTAAATGATATGCAAGATATCAAACGTCGGACGGGATTCGAACGTGCATTTCATTCTTCCGCGAACGTATGCTCACCGCTGCACTACCGGCTCTCGTTCTGCGATCACTATTTCTGTAACACATAATATAGATTTGTCAGCAACCAACCGTTAATGCTTCGGAATTGACAATACATATATCCAGTATTTGCCAGAGTGGCTGGCAATAATGGCGATACTGGCTTGCGAGGCCAAATCGTTGACAGTTGGTTGCTAACAGATCGACATTATTGTGTCCCAGAGTGATCGCGAAATGAGTGCACGTAGTGCAATGCTTAACACAATCCTCAAGAAGGGTGAAATGCGGGTTTGAATTCCTCCCGACGTTCAACGTATGCTTATCACTAATCAGCATAAGATAAATATATACATATACATATATATGATATATATATTTTATAAACAATATTTGATAGGGATACGGGCTATCCATTCGCATTGAGGTGCGACCGAATTCATTTATTGCTACTATATGTTGCCGGAATGTTACTTCTTGTCGTTGCAATTTTAATCTGCGTTATTTTTTTCTATTTGCAACAACAAGTATGTTCGTTTTTTTTTTGAGTTAGATTCCTCTGAATTAGATCTAATACGATTATGTTCAGAAGCAAAAAGCTGCACCTGTTGATGCGAACGAGCGAAAAGTTAGTTATGTTATTTGACACTTTTTTGTAGTAACCCACTTAATAGGCTTTTTTCTCAAAAAAGACACAAATAATGACAGGTTGGAGAATGTCATCGCATAAGGGAGAATAAGTTTCTAGTGCGATGCAGTTGATAACGAATCTGTTGAGCACCTCAAGAAGTTGAATACCGAATTCGTTGAAAAGTTTGCGAGAACTAAACTTCAGAGTTTTACGTAAAATATCAATCGACGGATAACTATGAATTTTCTGATCAACATCAAGTTCCTCCTCCTTTTCAGCAATCAGGATTAGAATAATCATCAATTTTGGGTGACAATTGCTTTCTAGAAGAATTCTATGCGCCAAATGCTAACGATCATTATCGCTAATGCCTGTAGTTGATTTTTGGACGAGATGGTGATGGTGATGGTGCAGCTGAACCACTGATTCAAACGGACAAGTAGCGCCAGTGCTACATAAACTACAAAGAGACTTTGATCATCAAGAATCAAGAAAGCATGGTTTATTGGCTCAGTACTGTAGCAGATTCACCTTCCATTGGTTCATCATTATAAGAACATAACGATTATCATGTCTGATTGAAGATTTTACGCAAGTCCGTTAACTATCGACGATATTGCTCGGTATAGTTTTATAATCTGCTAAAGTTTTCCTTTTATCCTGTTATTTATGCCAGATAATTAGTCATACCTCTGCTATCGACCGCTCTTATACAGACCCTCTCAAAACGAAATAATCTGATAAGGACATGACTTGTTGTGAGCCGATACGCCTTGTGCTATATAGGCGCCGGTCATCGCAAAGTTGGGTAATACCACCATCGGACCTGAAGTGATTATTTTTTACCTGGCGTCGATTTCTGTAGAGAATTATTTAGCCTCAAGGGATCGACGTAACCGAGGGAAGGTGCTACTGATGAGTCGCAATAGGATGAAGTAGATGCCTATATACCACTAAACCTATCGGCTCAAAACAAGTATATCGGAATAATTAGACAACTGTGTGCTTATCAGTCGGCGAGCTATTCACTAGTCAGATCGAACGATTCATTGATTGATATGCATGCCGTTCAAAAGACAATGTTCAGAAGTTTAGCTCAATATGAGTGCTTCTAATTACAGAACGTACTGTGGCCACCACCAAAAATGCCTAATAGTGATGAGGTATATGTGACAATGAGCAATCACAACTTCCAGTAGGAAAGTTGGGAACGACGTGAAATTGAGAAGTTTCAATTCAAATAGCAGATATCGATCGGCTGATGGCATATCTATGTTTGCATAGCTTCACAATTTCCGACTACTTATATAATCTTACCTTACCTATCTTTCGTTGTGGACCGATAACGTTAAGTGATAGGCCAACTATCGACGGTCAGCTGCTGATAGATCGATATTTTACATCGTAGAAAGAGGGATAGCTCAACAGGGGAATTCAGTGGTGCAACTGGTTTGCACGCGTTCCCGAAAGGGCAGATGTGCACTTCCTTTCCGTCTCATTTTCGGAATCTTGCCCAATACTCAACATTATCGGCTCACCTGGATGTTTTTTTTTTTCACGGTTTTTGTGCTTGTTGTCTCCTCAACAACCAAAGTCTCAAAAAAAAAAAAACAGTGGATTGCAATTCCGGATTTTTTTTTTACTTAATCGAACACTAAATGAAGAAAGGACCTCTTTTGTTGGACAAGAAATTTTCATAAGAGTGTTAATAATAACTCGAAAGCTCAAATCTCGAGGAGTCGCTACACCTGCTCATTGTTCGAAGGGCATACTTGTAGCACTGTGACAATCAAAATAAGATTATGTTTCACACGCGCCTCGCGCTTTTATCATTGTCACGCTTATACTTCCCAACAAGCATATGAACATGTTCTTGTAGTACCACATTCATATGTTTTATGCAGATTTTTTTTTCAAAGCGGTGATAGATCCTCAGTTCAACAACGAAAACGGTACTCCACATGTGCATCGCGCGCGTGGTCTAATGGTCGAGGGTATCGATCCACAGCCACTACACCCTGGCCGATAAATAATGCACGGCTTACGTGAAGCTCACTACTATTATTCCTGCTACACTGCAGTGAGAGTTTTTTCAGAGAAAAAGCACAACGCTGGAATCGTCGAGACTTACGCTTTCAAATAGTTACGTATAATTCGAGGAAAGAGCTCTATCCTGCTAGAAATAGGCGTGTGGGAACACAAAACTTTACTTTTTGTTAAAGCGCTGTAAAAAATTTCTTCGTAAAATAAGCATATTTTTGAATTTTTCAAGATTTAGGCTATCGAACGATTTAGCAATCTAAAGAAAGAGGTTTGTTCGGTGAAAAACACGAAAGACAACGCGCGAAACGCGAGAAAATGTGCAGCGCTTGTGAAACACAATTTTATTTTTAGTGATACAGCGCTGTAGAAAAACCTTCTCGGAAATTGAGCGGGAGCAGCTGTTTTCCGAGTTTAAACGCTTTCGATTGATCACTGACTCTCTTTTGAAAACTGCTTGCCTAGCAAAAGTGTTCCCTTCTTCATTTGGTGCCCAATAACGGAAAAGGACCCAATTATGTTAGAATTCACGTAACAATAACTGATTAGAGATGACGCCGAGTACAAATTAGTATTCACATCCGATGCAGATTAGTTAACGATGAAGTTGTGTAGGATTTTGATTATTTGAACAAGTGTCGAATTTGAGAGACACGGAATAAATTGAGAATGTGGCACCACGATTAATACTTACATGCATGGGTTGTGGTTAAAAAATGTGTACAACACTTTGTCTCATTCGTTCTGTTTATCATCAAATACGATGGTCGTTTACGGTTTGGCTTGTTTTCAATATATGACGTCTGTATAGATTATTCCAGTGTTTCACAAGTCATTCTCACAGTTTGGCGCAGGCAAAAGAGTTGCTTCTTCCCATCTCATGAATTGAGCTCTATGGAATAAACTTTTATCCCTTTCTTATTCACTCTACCGTTTTTCCCCCTACCTATCTCTGCCGCCAACTCTAGTCATTCAAATCTCACAATCAATAAATCTCAGTTGATATTCTTCACTACCCAAACTTAATATGGTTCAGTATTATCAATTTCCTTCGGGGTCATGCATATCCTTTTTATTTTGTCAACACGGCATTGTTGTACCATCCATGTAGTGATATTTGTTTGAAGGATACGGAAAGTGGAAAGGCGACAGCTGCCACAGCCGCCGAAGCCACTGTTGCTACAGGGAAAGCAGAAGAGGAACGTCGATTGCTGGCTGATGATAATAAGGCAAGACAATTCCTTATAATCACATAAAATAAGTAACGGAAACCAAAGAATACTAGGCCATTCATAATTGACGGACATACAATTGTGAAGGGACCTCTTTTGATGGACAAGAATTTTTTATGAAAACGTTGAAAGTTGGTTGAATACTTAAATCTCAGAAAACTGCTGCACCTGATTGTTTTTCTCAAAAAGCTTCTTTACAGTGATGTGTATTTGAAACAAGATAATATTTCACATGCGTGGCACGTTTTTTCACGTTTTCGCGCGTTATTGCTTCGTAAATCAAGCCGCGCATTGCTTTCGGCTAGAGTGTGTGCATGTCTGCGGGTCGACACGCGATCAATCAACCGCGCAGGCACGATTCACATTTGGGGTGCGATTTTACTAGTGACTTAGGATTTTCCTTCGCTCTGACAAGAAATCTAAATAAAATATGTGACTTTAATACTTAAAAATTTCTCTAAACTTTCATATGCTTTTCGTGCTTAGGCTCAGGCTTAATAGCGGGTTTACTTAGCAGTTCGAAATGAAAACAATAAAGCCAAAACTCAAGAACGATAGAATAAAGTTTTCTCTACAATTTCAACACAATGAACCAAGAAATATCCACGAAGTGGAGCAAAATCTTTTGAGCAGATAACGGAAATCCACTCGATAACGCGCGACGCGCGTGAAATACAACTTTAATTGCCCCATTATAGCGCTACAAGAAGGCTTTTATAAAAACCAATCATTTCCGGAATATTCTATGTTTTTCGCTACTTAATGATTATTAATGAGTTAGGAACAACCCTTATTTAGCAAAATGTAAGGTCGGCAATAAGAATAAAATGCGCACCTTGTGGGAAACATAATATTATTTTGCATGCTACAGGGCAGGGCTATAAGTATGCTTTTTTGTAAGTAAGTGCACTTTTGAAATCTACAGAGTTTGCGCTATTTGATGGTTGATAATAGTTTAGAAAATACTTTGTCCAGGGAAATATAAGCGCGATGACTATGAAGGCAGGTGACGTGTGTGAAACGTAATTTGGTTTTTTTAATAGATGGGATCAAATGGAGATACCATCTATTTTATTAGACAAAAAATCTTCATAAAAGTGTTAACAATCATTCGAAAGCTCAAGCCACTGCTCTACGCACTCGTTTTTTGAAAAGGCATTTCTGTAGTGCTGCATCACTTAAAAAAACTGTTTCATGCGTACTCATCCTTTTATCATTATCACGTTTATATTTCGCTAGCAAATTTTTTTCTTAGACTGTTGATAATCGTTTGAAAGCTCAAATCCTGAAAAATTCGCAAAGATGTTTATCTTTCAAAAAGACTTTTTACCGTGCTGTGGCGAAAAAAAATTTGGTGTGCTTTACATACGCCTATTTCTCGCTGAGCAAAACTCATCCCTTGAATTATACGTGAACATTCGACAACATTAGTAACTCCAGTATTGTTGTTGAGTTTAAGATGTTCTCCTTGAAAAAAATTTCAGATAATCGTATTACTCCGGTACTCGCAGATCTCCCCTGCACGTTTGTAACTTTTCGTGTTCCAGCGAATTATAAGCGAGATAAAAATGGAAGCGTGTAGCGAGTGTGACACGTAACTTGATTTTGAATGCTACGGTGTTACAAAAACGCATTTTTGAAGAACGAGTAGATAGGACAGTAGCGCAGAATTTGAGCTTTTCGAATGATTGTTGATACTCTTATGGAAAATAAAAGCAAAGTTGCTCAGCAAAAGAAGCCCCTTCACAATTCCCTGCCGCATAACCGAGAGGAACCAAATACTACGATGGCTACCTGTTGAGCTAGAATTTAGTATTGATCAAAAATTTTCATTATTCCAGCCTTCGTCTGATGTTTCCACAGCTAGGGAGATCGTTGATAAGGTAAGCAACAATATCGACGTTTTCTACCATGAAGAAATTCTTTTATAGTGCTTATTTGTACTGAGTTGTGCTCATTTTTCAGCCAACTGAAGATGTTAAAATTGCTAAACTCGAGCCACCAGATGTTAGTTGGTCGTTTTCTTTGCTCTGAGGCATTGATTATGTTTTTGAAATGTTTCACTTTTCTAAATATGTAAGACTTTTACTGGTTCATATCAGAAAAGTTCTCCAGTTTGTTTCTTGAAGTGGGCTAATAGTAGGTTGGAAAATAATAGTGGCAAAGGAACTAGTCACCATCTATCATGAGAACTGGTAGAAAAAGAAGGAGTATCAAATGTTTATTGACTCCCTACGGATATTTTCGTCTCTTTCTATAAACCTATGAATTTCATTTTTCTTAAAGCCGCGCATTTTGGTACACAAAAGTTTTCTCATGCACTTTTTGTATCAATCGTTAGCTCAACCAACGCACATACTGTAGTGATCGCCGTACATGGGAACATGTCTTATGCCTTTGAAGACCAAACAACACCTTTCGCGCCGTGCGCGCGCGACGTCAAATCTCACTCAACTGCTGTGACGGAGTCGAGTCTCGTGGGAAAGCGACGGCGCGACGCCGCTTCGCCTCCAGCGTTGCTTCTTAAAAGGTTATAAGTTCCCATCTTCAACGAGAGACTATAACTTTTGGAGAGGGTGCACAACTTAGGGAGTGTGGTTAGTCATGAAGCACATGAATGCCTCTGAGTGAATCAGCTGGCGTCGCACGCTGAAATAGGCGTCATTTTCGGAAAGCAGTTTAATGGATTCTAATTTTTTAGAGGTATGTTTACTTTTAGAGCGCACGTGACCTAGCGGTTAGAGGTGCTCTGCGTCGCACACGAGGTCAATGGTTCGATCTCGCTTTCATGGCCCACAAAGCCATCCATCCCTCCGGGGTTGGTAAATTGGTACCAGACTGGTTTCAGACTTGTCTGGGAGGATAAGCAGCACTGACTCGACACAGTAGTAAACATCCCTCAGGGATTGATCAACGCCAAGGGCTTTATCCTTATCCTTCATGATTACTTTATAGTACTATATAGAACGAAAGGCTATGAAAATTAGCAGGGAAACAGCGTGATTTTGTTTGTTAGAAAATGAACAGCTTCATCAAATGGTGACTTCATATGATCGCATAATGCGGTACAAAACTAATCAAAGAGTTTATAGAAGAGCATCGAGCATTGACAGGATGAAGGAAGAGCAAAATATGTTTACGTATCTAGTCGAATGTTTTTAAGATCTCGTTCAAAGAAAACGCATAAACCTTGTGCTCCAAATGAGATTTGAGGGAAGAAATCTAGACGTACGTCTATGACTAGAGATGTCATTATAAACCTCTGAAAGGCTTAAATGATGCTATCAGATTGTACTGTTTTGAGCGAGGTCTACACTCTATTAGAAAGGTATTGCTATTTGCGGTTTTATCAGCCATGAGCAATAGAATGTGAATCACTGCAATATCGGGTGACATTTTACATGACGTGTAATGATAAATATTCGGCACCGCTATCTTTGTTTGTAGGGCTACAGTTAAACCGAATGGCATCGCTACTGATAGAGATTGCGAGAATAAACCGAACTATACGTCTAGCACTGGAGATGTTATACTCGGCCTCCGAAAAACTTAAAGTATGCTATCAGCAGAGCACAAACTTTAAGTGGACAAAGCCGTTTTATATAGGTGAAGTTGTAGCAAAAAAAGAGCAGGGTACAAAAAAACTTGTGGATTGACCGATGTGCATTTCATGGGTACACCTAAAGCAGCAAAAAAGCGTGATGAGAGTGTTTCTGTAGCCAATCAATACTTATTCTTTGCAAAGGGACGCATAGCGTTTGTTGGCTGATTGACATTACCTGGCTGTGAACCTATTTCCATGCTTTGTTGTTCTATTCAAGTATAAGTTAAATTCAATCAGTTGGCTGTTTTGATGTCTTTGCTTGTTATTTGCTTATGCTTGTGAAGTGTTTTAAAATTCTTCCCAGTGACTTGTGCTAGATAGCAAATCGATGATCAACAATTTTTCGTCGAGTAACTTTTATTATTCTGTTTTCAAAGGAGACAATCTACATTACAAAATATAAAAAAATATTTTCAGCAACCTTCGTTCTGATGTGAAAACAAGTGAATCCATTGAAGACGAGGTCTTTTTCATATCACTTTCACCAACTTAATTGGCATCCTTGACAGCTGTGAAAGGAGCTGAGATCCGTAGAATTTTGCCATACAATGTGTCTATTCTTGATTGCTTTCTGAAATATCTGCATTTAGCCATCAGAAGATGTTACAACAGCACAACAAGTAAATGACATGGTGAGTTATCTGCGTATCCCAATACAAATTCGGATTAATAAAGTTCTCGAAGGGACAATATGATTGAGAAACGATAAATTATCACCGATCAGACTCCTGTTTGGATAATTTTAACAAGATCAGCGCTAATGAGTCCCAAAATCTTTCCTTTTTCGAAGAAAAAAAAAGGCCACATCTTTGCCACAAAGAATGCATTTCCGGCTTTTGCTTAACATTTTCTTAGTTTTCTTGATTTTTCTGAAGTCATTCAATAGCTTGAATAATATTGACTTCGATTGTAGGCTTGTGTGAAGAAATTTTCATGATACGTTCCACTATTAAGTAAGAAATACCGTTTTGCAATCGCAGTTCCTTTTTTCTAATTCATAGAGGATTTTGTGGGATTGTGTAGTTAGATTTCGATTTGTGAACGTACTCCTACTAAGAGCAACGCCCAACTGTCGTGAAAATTCTTAGTTTCGAGAAAAATTTCTGTCTCATGCAATCGCATTTGAAGGATTGCGCTTGTGAGCGCTTGGTTCATTCTAGATTAGACCTGTTCCACTCGATTATTAGTCCTCACTCAATAGCTCAAATCAAGTGATTTTCAACGCTGTATTTTATTTTTTCAAATGTCCTGTTTTTTACACCACAACAGTCGAAATAAAATTTTGTTTCACATCAAGCATTTCTCGCCGCATAGAGGTTTCCTTATAAACAATCAATAACCTTTCGAAGCGCAAATATTGACGATTTCGAAAACGTTATTAATTTTTGGAGTGGACTACTTGAAACGCTGTGAGCGTCAAAAGAACATTGGGCTTTGCACTCCAAAGGGTGGGATTTCGCGACATTGGCCCTAAATAACAGCTCTTTTTGCGATTTGATTGATATCGATCAACTAAGAATCGTAATCTTCTTTTGACTGTCACAGTAAAATAAAGTTCTTTCTTGAGACAAAATTACTATATGAATCAACGAGATTTTAGCTATCGAGCAGTTATCAAAGGCTAGCGGAAAAGCTTATTCGGCAAGATTTCACTTGAGCATAATTTTTCTGTTGAAGCACATTGGAAAGCCATTCTAAAAATAAAGTGAGCCGTCGAAAATGTCAAAATTGCAATTACCAGACGGCTATGAGAATTTAATAAAAATCAAAAAACGCGTTTCTCCATGTGGTCAAAACAGCGTCGGAAAAGATCCATATTTGCAAAACCTAATATTCTTTTGTCTATAGAGCACTGTGAGGAGCCTTTCCTAAAGACAAAGCTACACTGTTACAATTGCTAAGATTTGCTATATTTGATAACTTTCAATTAATCATGAAGGAAATTTTATCCGGTGAGAAATGTTTGAATGTGAAGCAAAACCTTATTTCGAGTGTTAGAGCGCAAAAAAACAGTCTATTCAGAAATAGAATGCGCCGTTAAAATTCACTGTATTTTATTTATCGAATGGTTACCAAAAGCAAGGCTAAAGAAATAGGTATTACGAAAACGCTCACAGAGGGGGGAGATAGCGGAAAAAACAGTATCCCTCAATTTTTTTCTTCGCATAGCATATCTATGAATAAAGATCTGGAGCAAAATTACGCATCGATCTGAGGAATGGGAAGCTAAAGTGCATTAATGATAGGAAAAACTTTTGACAATCAACGTTGCACTGGGATCACATGAAATAAGCGCCACCATTTTTGACGAACATTGTTTTCGAGCTTTCAGCAACTATGGTAAATTTTATTACTTTATGTAATGGAATATATGGAGACTGAAAGAAATAGAATATATAATTTGATTTAGTTGTAGGAAGTAATGTAAAATATTACAGAAATGTTCGGTAAAAATTCTAAGTCTAGCTGTACCAAAGATACTTGATTTCTCCCTTTAAAAGCGTAGATTCCAAATGGTGCAAATGCGTTATTTCTACTAAAATAACCTTACTAAAATCTGTTCTATCATGTCTGACCAGTTACTGTCACAGAGATCCCATTTATTGACAAAAAAATATAAATTTCATTAGAAAACTACCACACTATCATTAAAGCTGTTGATGGTAGCTTCTCTTCGTAGCCGTCCAAACCGCCCGCCAACCGAAAATGGCGCCGTCCATAAGTACATATAAGCATATATATGTATATATACATATTATTCTTGCGGCCGCCGATAAAGTCAGATTCTGTTTGGTTGTCTTAGAAAAGGCGAAAAAAGAAAATCCCAAATACGACAATTGTGACGGAGCTCTTGTCACTTGTGGAGGAAACCTTTGTTACATCATATCAGAGGTGCCTGCCGTCGATCACTCATGTGTTTCCCATCTAGTCACTGCGTCCGAAATCCTATAACCGCTCCTGGTTATTCTTTATTTCCATGTTTTATATCAGAGAAAAGTCATTACTATCATTTGCCACTTTCCAACTTGTATAGTTAATGAGAGCGAACTGGATGCGTCATACAATAAATTGGAGAAAGTCGTCCGCAACAAAAAGATTTTCTACAGATTCGTTGTTGGACACCTTGATGCCAGCTTAAAAACAGCAATAGTAAATAAATGCAGCATACGGCACTTCGAACTAGGAAAGCGAAACGAGATCGAGAACCGTCTAATAAGACTCCTTCCGGTGCACATCTCTTTTATGGACATTCTTTCTTCAAAAGAAAAAAAAAATCGCCGAGGGATACGGAATTTATCAATAACAGGAAATGATGCTTTTCGCACTTCAGATCTATTTGGATTTTCTAGCGGATCTGATCACTGCCTTTGTATCTGAACAGTTGACAGAGCCTGAACTGAGAGAAAGCTTCTGTCCTCGCCATGCTATAAAACTGATAACAGAAAAGTTTGATAGCAATCTTTTCCTTTCTACAACTTCCTATCGGACTCCGAAATCTCCACGGTATAAAAATCTCCTGGATTCCATCCTCTCATGTTCGAGGTGCTATTGAACACATAAAGAGAAGTACACATCGACTATGCGATAGTATCACTGCCGATTTCCTCAACATTAGGAGGCCATATACTACATTTGCTTTGGCAACCCCTATGAGATAATGTTTTTATAAATGCAGCCCCAGACCCGTGGAGAACGTCACACACGGTCATCGTACCAAAGATAGGTGATCGATGGAAACCTTGTAACTACAGCTTCATACATTCGCTCAGTGTTCTCAATGAGCTATTTTACGAAGAATGTTTTTTTTCTGTAAGTATAAGATCTTTGATGAAGCACAGACAGTTGAGCAAGCAGTATCTCGACAGGGATTCCGTCTTGCGAACCATATTCAAGCCGTCTTAGATGTCATCGAAGCCTATTGAAGGAACTATCTGCTTTTCTATCTAACAATTATAGACTACAGAAAAGTGTTTGATGCCGTCGAGACGAATGCACTCTCATCAGCGCTAGTCGACGGAGGAGTGCACCGGTTTTCATACAAAAATTACCTGCCTTTATCGATGCTACAGTAGAAAAGCATAACCTCCCTATCGACTCTTAAACACATTGACATGATAAGAAGTTCGACGAAGTAACATCATATTGGGATTAACTGTCGCGCTGTAGTGGCTAATTGGACTACTCTACTGCGACGGAAGGGTATAGGTGTTGTGCAAAGTTTCTATCATGAGTTCCGTTCTACGAGTGAAACCGTCATCTTCTCAAAAAGCGCCTCTGAAGTATAGACAATGTTTAGTGGAGTCAACGAAGAGGGTGAATGCTTGCAATATGCGTAATTAAGCAGAAGACTCAGTTGATGAGAATTTCATGGCGCGATGGTGAACAAAGCAAAGTGAATGTCTTTCTAATTACAAGAACATTCTGTTACGAGTACTTCAAATTTTCTCAATGAGAACATTATGAAGGATAGATTGAGTAGGAAAAGGAGAGCAGCAGGGACCGCATTTGCGTCACAGCTCTTGATTCAATAGTCCCCAGCGGTCTGATGCAACAAAGACTCTGGCTGATATTACAACCAGTCAAAAAACTGCTTACCATACAAAGAGCACTAAAATCAAATGTTCTAACATGTTATCGGTACTCACTTACGTTCAGCTGGTTTGCCCGACTCATCTTTCGATAACGATCCCATTTTCGGTATCTAAAGATGTTTATACCGACATCGAAAGCAATTGGAGCAGTGATATAATGAGAAAAACACGTTATGAATGGATGAAGGGAACGGCAGAGTGGACTCTAAGGAAAAGTAATCGTCCTTTTAGCGGTTACTGAGACGACGGATGGACGTATATCTGATTAACGTCAATCATCTGCACACATAGATGACAACGAGTCCAGGATCACAGGATGGGCCTTGCAGATATCACCATCTTTCAAACGGGCTATCAACATAAACGGCAATCGCATGAGAGAAAAATGAGTAGAATTTTGTGGTGAATCCGTATCAGTTTAGACAGAAGGTTCACATATCCAAGCCAGTTACTTGAAGGCTGAGTGAACCTAGGTAATCCCAAAAGGCTGTCGGTCCATTCCGGTGAATTATGGCTGCTATATAGACCTTAAACAACAACATCTACCCCCTATTCTCTGTGTAGAAAAGCCTGTCTTCTACTGTTTGTACACTAGCCGCCATAAAAGGCACGTCACGTCTGTCTTCGACTTCAGTATCTCGCCCTCTATGACGGTGTCTTTAATCATAATTCGTGGACATGGAAAAAATTTTGATACCGTCTCTATTTGCACAACACCTAATACTTCTAGGTTATGACCTTATAGAACGCGGCTGTGATAATCTTTTGACGACGAATTTTTCAAGCGTATATCTTTTATTGATTCAATGAGGGTGGTTTTTTGTCTTGGAGTTGAAATTTCTGGAAACTTTGCTAGCGGAGTTTTTTCACACTGTTTTTCACTATGTTTGCATTTCAGCCATCGAGCGACGTTAAGACAGCACAACGATTAGATGACACGGTAAGGACTGAATATCTGCCTATTTGGATAAATGGCAACTTTACACGCACAGCCGCGCACGCACACCACGTGTATCACCTGCTTTCCTAACCAGCAGTCTAATGACTTAAGAGGGCACCGAAACCCACATATCCATGCCATCGAAATTTGCGTGCCTCGGCTAAGCAGTCCGAGGGGAAATGTTTCATCTGTTATCTTCCCGAAAAAAACTCGACTATCACGTCAGTACTCAATCTCCTATGCCCACAAAATCCAGTGGTACTTGGCTATTGAAGGCCATTATGGCACAGTTTGTCTCAAAGACACATCACATCTGTGAAACTGTCGAGCTCTCAGCGTGTACAGCTAGTTTTCTATAGTGAGCAAAGGAAGGGATTGCGAATTCTTATGCGCATTAGGACGAAAGAACACACTCTGATCACTAGCCCTAACTGAATCTCGTTTAATGACTTAATGATGAGGTTTCTAATCTGTTAACTAATACCTATTTCATTTGGAGTTGAGATCAATGGAATTTAGAAAGGGTGTGGTCTATTCCATTCATCGAATCAAATCTACAAATCTCTAATCAATTGCGTCATCATTGTTCCTTATTATGCTTAAATTCAGCCAGAAAGCGGTGTTAAAACAGCAGAACTAGCAGTTGATACCGTAAGTTGACTACCGTTCAAATTATTTAATAATATTATTAGTAGGCTGTGCGAAAAGTTCGCTCCTCATTGGTCCTTCAATATGATTTTTGCAATGGAATTGCGTGAGTTAGGTAATGTTCAATTGCGCATTTTATTGTGAACATTTTGTTGTACAATTAGCCTATGTAGATGAAGCTGTCTTGGGAACAAATTTGCTTGCCACTACTGCACGAATGGCGCTTAAGGAGAAATGCTAGCGAAGTGGTGCGCAAGATTGATGGAGCTTGCTTGCTGATACATTTGCAGAAAGGACTGCTTCTGGACTGTGGTCAACTCATGTAGCACCCACTTTGACTTCTTCTAGAACCTTACCGAGTTCATGTAGAGTGTTGACGATGGTCTTCGAGCAACAATCGCACTCTTCGGCTAGCATTCGCCATGTCATTGAGGTATTCCCTTCGATCATTTCAAGGACAGCTTTGACGATCAGCTTCATGTGGACGGCTCAAGAGCAACTAATCCTCCAGACTGTTCTATTCATCTTTAAACTTCTCTGATTACTTTTCAGCCGTCCTTTCATCAACCGCCGCTTTCAGTAAATGTCATCGACCCAAGCTCCATCGGTAGTTTTCACGTTTCGTTTTCGATGACCTGGAATCCCATTCACTCTACAACATCGTTTTTGCGAGCTAATCATTGTTCTCCTACTTTCAACCACTATGGCAACTTTTGAGTATTGTATACATTAAGATGCATCGAAAATAGTAGATCTATATCATAATATTCCTCAAACAACTTACTACAGTTAACAAAATGCTAACAAGGGCAATAATTGCCTAGTGAAAGGGAGCTTTATAGCCGCACATAGGAGTTGTATTTGTACCAAAAGCATGCTGGATGTTAAGAAAGTTGTAAGGTGTTGAAATAATACCAGAAACCTTATAATTGTTTCCAAACTAGCCGTGAAAAAATAATAAAGTAACCCCTGTTGGCTGCAATCGTACTGTGCGCGGCGATGTCTACTGTGATTTTGAAAGGGTGAATCCTGCGCACCGTTTCACTAGCATTTTCCCCTACGTGCTATTCGTGCATGAGTAACAAACGGATTTGTTCTCAAGATAGCTTTATCTTATAGCAATTATAGGAAAGTTGTATACCAAAATGTTCGCAATAAAAGCGCATTGATCTATATAAAATCACGCATTCATTGCAGAAGTCATATCAAAAAACCAAAACGGCACGAACTTTTTGCTCAACCATTATATGAACCGTCATTACATGCTACACTGCGAGGATTCTAGCACTTCTTGCTTTCTTGCCCCACCTTCAAAGAGAAAATTCGAACTTTTTGCGTTTTTGTTCTTCGGATGCCTAACCTTCAGCCTACGCCACATGTCATCGAACACTGCTTCACTCGACTTTTTTTGAAATTCCGATATGTCTTGTTCGCGCCTTTCCAAGTGGGTTAACGAAAGTGTGTTGACCTCCGGCACATCTGGTACCGATTTGCTGACCCACGGTGACCTGGGCATGTCCAACAAGCGCCCTTATGGATTGAGTTTGCCGCTCTGTAAACGAAATCACTGCACTTGAGCTACTCACTCCTGAATCAACTGCTTCGAATGAAAATGTTACACGTCATCACACAAATACATACTACCTCTATCACTTCACTTACATACTATATGCATCAACGCCCACTGTTCGCATGGTGACCCGAGCAAGTACCAATGAGTTCACTAATGAAAGTCTGCTGAATAAATTCAATGGATTACGTTTATTGCAAAGCGGTGATGCTTACATGATCTTCGGGAAGTTGTCTATGCATCCGATCAATGGTTTATCTCCTACTCATCTTGAACCAGCCGAATTCAGTAGCTGATAGTCTTGTCCCACTTAATCAACTACATGTTTACTTATCTAGCTGCTCAAATTTTTGAAAAGTTGCTTGCTGTTCTTCTTGGTGATACGGTATACTCTTAGCATCACAAGCACGATTGTGTGTTCAAGAATTTTGATCCATCATTCATAGCGCATGCGTAACGTTCACCTTTGTACAATTAAACTATTTGAGGCGAAAAAAAGCTGAATCTGATCATGGAGCCAGTTTTTTTGTCTTCTTCACTATATTGTCGTTGCGTCCAGCAGCTCTAAAAACTTTGTGGCCTCATCCTGATGATCAGGTCATTCTATATGCTGACTTTTCGACCACTGAGTCAGGAAATGAGGAAAGAACAGTTGAATACGAATGTCAAGTCAGGAGTGAACAGCTTTTCATGGACATTGCTTCATTAAGATCAAACTGAGAAACTCCATTTCCCAATCTGTAATTCCACCTGGCTTGTATGATTGCTGTGAAAACGACTTTTTTAGAAAAGCGGAAATAGTGTGATAACCACCCAAGTTTTTTGCATTCGCTGCTGTCTCATCCCATACTTTGCCCTGACGTTATCAAAAGTGGTCCGAATAGATTTTCGAGGTGGAATGACATATACAGGCACTTTTAAGTTGATGACAATGCTCTTGTAAAATGATGAGTCCTGATTGCAAGACTATAAAACAGCTCGAAAAGAATTGTATTAGGTGACAGCTGAAGAAACGGGCGCCCACCATTTCTAAGACCAGTTCTTTCTCAACTGACCATGGTGATAAAAGAAGACAAAAAGTTCTTTTGTACTCATTTTGAAGACCCCCTTCATTTGCGCATGGTCATGCTACTTCTAGAACGATCCTGACTCGAGTGAATAACTTGCCTATACTATAGACAAACTGACGGTTTTTTACCTTTGCTATCTTTTATTGAATAGAATTTTGTTTTTTTTTTTGATGACGTCGTGTGAAAAGCTCATCCAGTTTATAATTCAAGATTTTGCGCATGTCGCTCAGATGCTTAACTCTCACCATTTCGGGACTATGGGCACGGCGATTGTTCACCTATTATTAATAGTGGATGCTTTTCCATAAGGTAGCACGGGAGGAATGAACGATCCCTTTTGCTGGACAAGAACACTTGATTAGAGTGTTAGTAATCATTCGAAAGCTTAAATCTCTGGCTAGTGCAGTACGTAAACGATTTTCGAAAAAGTCTTTCTATGTCGATTCAGCGAAAGGAGAACATTTGTGTTTTAACCGCTCATATTTTCCGCAAGACAGAGCTTCTATTCCAAACTATTAGTAATCATTCGATAGTGTAATATTTGAGGATTGTAGCGTCATACTTATTCCTTCAAAAAACTATTTCTGTGCAGTGTGGCAAGAAAAACAATATTGATTCACCTATGCGGCCTTGTGTTTTCTGACCAATTCACGGACGGGGTTGGAGGCAGGGAGATTGCCGCGATTTCAACACGGTGATCTCATACGTTGCACATGTAAAGAAAATTTTTGTTATTTAATTAAGACTCTTTGTTCCGCTTCGCCAAAAACACCAGATTGTACGTGTGACTCTTATACTAGAAAATTTCCACTATGCGTTCAAATTCTTCTCGTGCTCTCAGCTAAGTAACGGTAAATTTCAGGTCGATATGAAATGCATTTTTATTTTGAATGTTGCAACGTTATGAAAGGTAATTCTCAAGAAAGGCCACATACGACACTGACCAGAAATTTGAGCTTTCTAATGATTGCTAATACTCTTACGAAAAATTCTTGTTCAACGGAAGGATCGTTTCTTCATCCCGTGCTACTAAACGGAAAAAAAAAACCAATAATGGCAATCACGATGGAATAAGTGTTCAGAGGATTTGTCCATCCTTTTTCTCACACGTACAGATATCGAGAACGGCAGAGTCGTAGACAAAATCGTACTAGAACTTCTCGATAAATTATTTCCTTCCTTTTACTTCCCTCTTGAGTGGAAGTGTAATACATAATTTTTTTTCTATAATTGGGGAAATTTCGGTTGACCATGTTAACCATGTTCGGTTTTAATTCTCTTTTCCGTCCACCAAAGCCTAATCCACCAGTCTCTCCTTTTCTCTACTGTCTTTTGTTCAAAAAAGGATCACTGCTCGGGCTCAAGTTATTTTTATAAGTAGCCATTGTATATATGACCATATTAGTGCATTGACTCTATTGTATATTGAGATAATTTGAAATTCTTTACTTTTCAACACCGAATGGTATGATGAGTAGTCCAGTCACATTCTTAATCTGTATTGGTGATTATGTTTTCTTTAGAAAGCACTTAGAGACGTATTTGATAAATTTCGAGTTTATCTATTTTCTATAGAAAAAGAAAAAGAAGGAGAGAGGAAAGGGAAGATAGATAACGATCCAATTTGCTAATTGTTCAGGTGAAACTTCCTGTTTCTTGCTGTGTGACTAATTATGAATCCGTCTTACTGATTAGTTACACGTCTTGTTTTTGAAAGAGAAGTTTCCAGCGATGGGAGTGTTAAGAATGGTTTTGTTCATCATGATAAGCTCAGGCAACTGCTCACTTCTTTCTTCTTGTAACTCGTGCGATCCAATTTGAGGTTTTCGAACGTTTGGAGGTGGAAGTTTTACGATAATATTTTGCAGCCTTTGTGATTTTTTCCAACACAGATTTCCATGATCACACAGACCTCGTTTTGTCATATTTTAATATAAAAGCGTAAACTAGTTTGGTTGTTAAGTCCACCATTGATTCATATTTTCAAATGTAAACGTAATCAAAAGTCGGTCTTTCACATGATAGATGTTTATGGCTAATCTTATGTTGCGTACAATCAAATCGGCACCACCGACTCTTCCGCCGCCGACTCCCGAGTATTTTCTAGACATCGGCTCGCCTCTACTACCATAAGGGCTGGATTAGACAGGTGACTTCGTAGTTAATCCTCCTGATTTCAATGGAGCAAAACGCTATTATGTGTGCAGTTTCAGCGTTGTTACTGCAACTCTTTAACACAACTTTGAATCTTTTCAAAGTTTCAGCAGCCTCTTCACACAGCAAATAGGTCGGATTTCACAGTGAGAGTTTGCTGAGACTTTTTAAAATGCGATGAGAGCTTTTTCATTGGAGTGAGCCTTGAAATATTCTTCTTCACATTTTCCCATAAAGTTTCTAGGCAGGCTCACCAGTGGATGTGAGTACATTCATTTAGAAGTTGTTGTAAAGCCGAATATTAGGAACCGACAGTCGATTTGCTGATTACGACTGGGTCACAAGGATGGGAACGGGCTAAAGTGCTTTATCTCACTTTGGCAATCAGGAAACGTAACACTCAGTCTAGCAGCTAATGGCTGAGAAATTGTTGGTGCGAGAATCCGCAGTCGTAAGCATAAGTAGATGCTTTGCTTTTCACTGGTTTTTTTACAATGTCTTCTTTTAGCCAACGAGCGGTGTTAAAACAGCAGAACAAATAAATGACTCTGTAAGTTGATTACCACTGGATTTATTTGGATAGCGAATAGATAGCGTACGAAAAAATTCTCGCACATGCATGCATATATATGTGGCATTTGCATTGGTGACGCAAACTTTTTGTACACCACTCTACATCATTGAATTTATGATCAAAACACAGAAATAGGCGATCAAATAAAAATGATTATTGAAATAAGCATAAAATAAACAGCGAGCAATAAACATGTGAAAGTAACCACATTCTTGAGAATGAATCTCGATGTATAATGATTTGAAAATCACGGTCTGGAACTGCAATTACCTTGTATCAACCTAATATGTAGGACCTTGACGTCACTTGTGCATTGTTGGGAGACGCGTTACATGACAGTCTAAATTTTAGTGTTAGTAAAATTGGTTAGAAGGTATTGTTACTAGAATGTTATTAGAGCAAGAAGCGATCCTATCCTATCCGTAGCTCCGTCCGCACTGTTCATGAGTAAGGTTCATTTTCACAGTGTGTCACGTAACACCCGTATAAGTTTAGGAAAGTGGGGTTTTTTATAACCGGATTGTTGAATTGTAAGAGTAGTGTACGAAGCGGGTGTTGGTAGTGCAACGGTTCAGCACGCATTATCGGAAAGAGTAAGATCTGGGTTCGAGTCCCAGCTAACGCAAAACGCTTTTGCACACCACTCTGCATTATTGGGTGAATTGTTTTGCATTAGACTTTTGATGTAGACAAAAATTAATAAAATAATCGAATATGGTACGTTATAGTACGTCTAGGTTTTGAAGAAAGCGGTGTCGTCGAAACTTTCGCTGTCATATATTGAAAAGGATGACGTGCCGACCTTCTACGAGTGCTAATAAGAGAAAAGAACAGTTTGTAAGAAATTTTGTTTTCACAATTTCTGCATTTTAGCCAACAAGTGATGTCAAGACAGCTGAACAAGTACGAAGCGCTGTAAGTTGATTGCTGATTTGTTCATATAAACTTCATATGGTATACACACTCACACTTACATGCCTACATAAACGCACTCGGATGAACTCGGGTACACCCTCTCACATATTCATAGACATACAAATGTATACATCCAACATGTGCACATCATCATCACTCATCGTCTGCATCACCTATTCTCCTATTTGATTGTGCTAGGAGCATAGCAGGTGTAGTTAATGGGCAAGTTAATTTATATAAAAAGTGGATTTTATGTGCCATGTAGTTCTACGAACTCAAACAACGACTATTTTTCCATAATCCTCATGTAATATTGTGATAATCGGGTCGGAGATCATTCACATATGCTTATCACACCAAGTGGAACCCACCACAAAAGGTTATTGAACACTGCTTTTCTCAGAGGTACGTTGTGGCATCCTTGATTTTTGAAATAGGACATAGCACTAGAGCGTCTTTCATTATCTCATGAAATGTACCTTTTTCGCACTACCTTTCTCTCTCCCTCTCTCTCCTCAGTGCTGGATGTATCACTCATTTAGCCCTCTCCAATACCTATTTCCTACTCAATAACTTTTACAAAACGAATTTGTTGAGTATGTGTGTGTCTGTTAGTTTTTATTTTACTTAATAGGATAATCGAATGGCTTCCTTCACTGGTAGTGCGACCAGCATAGTTTCCAATCGTTCATTTCTCGCGCAACTGTCATGCTTGTCGATGTGATTGCTTGAAATTGTCGTTCGCAAATTAAAATCTGTCCATCTTGGTGGCCCGTGTTCTCCCTGGTTACTGGCAATATCATATCTACTGATACTTCCAATCGACTATGTTTAAGACCTCTACTGAAATTTAATATAGTCTGGTAGAATTTCCAAAGCTTCTGGCCTCAATGGTATTTCAAGTGGTGTACGTGCGTTTCGGTGTTACTCGCACTCATCATTATTACCACATGCCTGTCGGTTCATCCCTACTGCTAATGGTAGTGGCGCCGATAATGTACCAATCTAGACCACGTAAAAAGATCACTTAATGTTGCGGTCTAAACGATTTCCAGTCGATGACACAAGCCTGGTAGTAAAGCATAATGAAGGATAAGGAATGAAGTTTTCGGCACTGATCAATCCCTAAGGGATGCGCCATGCAATTTTTTTTTTCAAACTTCGTCTAAGTGGTTGAATGCATATCTGGCCTTTACAATGACTCGCGGTGACCTCCTGATCTGTTATATACTGAAAGTAAATCATATAATAACACTTTCCAATCGAATGCGTTTGATACTTCGCGTAGAATACAACACTGTCTGATGCATTTTTAGAGCCCATCATCATTAATTGTAGGGGTGAACCGAAAGGCATGTGGTATTGATGAATAGTGCGAGTAATGATGAAGCAACAGAGTCGTATCATCTACGACGATAAAACAGTGTGCATGAGCCACTCTTGGTGTTACCACTATAAAATGCACAACGAAGTATGGTAATCAATTGTTTCATATGATTATAAATCATACTTTGTTTTGCAGCAAGGAGAAGAGAGTAAGACATCAGGAAGCACTGCGGTAATTTTTTTCACCATTATCAGAAAAGTATTTCTGAAGTAAAGCCATAATAGATAAATTAGAACAAAAAAGTATTTAGGGGTAAGTAGCGGATAGGTCAATTTATATTTGCAACTCCAATAAGTCGAATACTTGTGTAATATTATGCAGAAAATTTGAAAACTAGCTGCAATTCGCTCAAGCAAGCCTGAATAAACAACAAAACACCGTATAGAGAACGCCTGAAAGTGAAACTAAGGTCGATAATGACTCGAGTGGACACCACTAGAACTTCTCTTTTACTTCGTATTATGCAAGAGGTCCAGTGGGCCCTCTTTGCTGTAGGGTCGCTGTGTATCATCACACCTTTCTTCTAGGCTTTTCGTGAAGAACTCGAAACATTGCTTCCATTGGAGCCATTGGACCTATTAAGGGTTTGACATTTCAAGGAACGTACTCGGTAAACCCCTGAATCCTCTTTAAAACTCTGCTTGTTCTCATAGCCGCCTTCGTCCAATGTTCTATCGATCCCGTGTGGGACTGAAAAGCTTACAGAGGACGAATCACACTTAGGTCAAGCAATAGTTGCTGATGTCGTGAGCATCTCGTGTTGAACAATAACACCGTCTTGGTGGTAATCATCGACTAGAGACCTTGTAATCTGACAATAACGAGTGAAGAGCCAAGCAGTGGTGCCGATGAAAGTGCGAGAGGTTGTTTGGGTGTTTTGTCTTATCCTGCCTGGGCCAGATGTGCCACTGCTTCAACGAAGGAATAACATGTCGGATTTCGGAAGGGAGCATTGGCGTAACAACATATCAGTCTTCTTTAACTACATATACAAAGCATGGCTGTTGACGAAATCTGGTATTAATCGTGGATAATTTTTTCCAGCGCCTTTCCAGAAGCTGGAACTATTTGATCACGGCGTGGAAGTGCCGTCTGCTTGTCTTGCAAACAGCGAAGCTTTTGTGGAATTTACAAATGCTTCTTCAAACTTCTCCAGCTTCGGCCGCTATTTCTGTCTTCTCCCCTTTATGATCTTCTTTTATCGCCGTTTTGCAGCGCTTTGCAACTTTGAGCGTTTTCGATATCTGCGCTCGCTATGACTTCACGTTGGTCGTCTATAAGCTCGAGTGTTTGTGGAAAGAATTTGTTACAGAGATTAGGTTGTTTTTATTTATTACGGCGCATCAATACCATGAGCAAACTATTTTTTCATTTTGCCTCGTCGACTTTCTTGGAAAAATCATTTGGAACGAAAAACTAGGAGTAGCATGATATAAGAGTGCGACAATTTAGAGTAGAACCGAACTCAAGGAAGGTGCGCAAGTTGCGGATTCTAAAGGTAACTGTGATTTGAGTGTAACTTTTCGTCAATTCTTTTCTTTGAAGTTGCGTTCCCGAATTGCACGCTTGTTTACCAAACTGAATTTCCTAGTGTAATTATGAGAAGTAGGTACACTCTAAAACTTATATATATACAGTAGTCACTGATTTATGAATACAATGATCACTAGAGCTGCCATAGCACCTTGTAATAACTACACCACCATATGATGAAAACATTGTGCTGTAGTCGAACATGTTTACCGCTTCGAGCACTTTAATCAGCAAATGCGCTATAACATTAAAATTTCACTTAAGGCGTGTATAGCGCAGACTTTCGAGCTTCTCCTAAGGTGCACATAGACTTTGGTTCAATCCTCCGCCACAGGTCAAGCAAGCTCCCCACTTCTTTTGACTTGATTGAATAGCAGTATGTTTGTATGAAAGGTTGATAACACTAGCTTTTAAACATCAGTAAGTCAGAGCAAGTGTTTAAATATCAATGCAATCAAGTCTGCGATCTACGATACACAGTATATTTATGGGGGCGTTTAGTTCCCTTCAGAGACTTATACTCTTGTACTCCTAAAAAAATGGGGGGTTCTACAAGAGTTGTTCCTGGAAACGGGGACGGGGCGTCGGTCGTCCGCTAGTAAGGAATCGCGCGGGGGGGAGGGCTGCGAGGGGGGGAGAGGGGGACCGGGGAAAGGATAAAGGGGAGAGAGACAGGAGGGAGGGAAGAGGGAAGAGGGAGGAGAACAAGGACGCGAGGGGAGGAGCTGGACAGGGGGGGAAGAGGGGGGGGCGGGGGCGCGGCTGGTTTCGTGGGCCGCATATAGCGTCGGGCGGGCCCCTGGGGAGCCGGATCGGCGGCCCGGGGGCTTAGCGCGGACGCATATGCGTAACCCTGGGGTCTGTGGGCGCGCGGTGGTCTCCCCCCCTTCTTTCTTTTTTGTCCTGGTCACCAGGCGGAGCGGACGGGCGGCGCGCGGG
>JAHQIW010006048.1:0-16902 GCA_019055375.1 Parelaphostrongylus tenuis | reverse complement strand
GGTCTCCGAAGTAATCAATGCCAGAATGTGCATATATCACTCCTACTGACAGCTGATTGTTGCTCTGCTCGATGAGAGCGCCATTCATTTTTGACCCACTTCCTACCAAGACGTTAAGAACTCGAAAGTCTTGGTGCTCATAAGTCCTCCCCAAATGAATATATGAGAGCACTTCGTAGTTTGTTTGACCTTGCTAAAGTGATGAGCACCATCTTTGTGAGCTACTAGGTCTTTAGAAATCAGTACCTAATGTTGAACCGGTACAATTCTATTTGCGTATATCAGCTTAGAAACAGTGATGTTAATCGGCATAATAACTATGAGAGGGTACAGTCCCTTGCTCTGTGAAAACATATTTATTCGTAGTAGTTGCTAGTTTCAGGCTCGGCTAGATTTCTGAATTACTCCCAACTCGAAAATTTCTCACACTAAGTAACTGTGTCGATAAATTGGTTAAACGTCGGTGCCTGAACAATGAAGACAGTCGTAGCCGGCACTGATCCACATACCCTGAACCAGTAACATCTGATTTTGGTTGTTATTTGTTCAAATGTGTCGATGGTCATGACTAAATCCGTGCTTACGAGAATGCCGACGCCACCGATTCCTCAGCTGAATCATGTTTCTAGGAACAATTCCTTTATCATAGAGGGCGCTCAGTGAACTGTGACTTCTATTCTTTGCCAATCCGGTGACGTCGTACCTTGTCCTTCTTGCCTTCAAGACCGGGTCTTCCATGATGATTCGGGTCCAAGGAGACGTGCATTGTAGGTATAAATCGTCAGCCTAGCTCCTTGAAATTTGGACAGCCTGAAATTGCTGAAATTTCAGCAACCCCTCTGTATTCGTCCTACCAATGAATAAATCCAAAGCGTAGCTTGCTTATAATCATTGTATATATATATATATATATATATATATATTTTCGTAAAGTCGTATCACCGCTAAAAATTGCTGAGTATTTGAATAAAATGAATTCAAATTTACCATTGTCAGAATGAGAAAACTACGGTGGACTTGCTTTAATGAAAATCTATCTGAGTTGTTATTCGTGAATCGAGGTTTCATATAAATTTTTTCATTGTGCTGTTTCCAGTACTTTTGGCACTCAGTTCGTTTTTCCATCTTCCTAAACGTCATGGAATACCAGTTGAGCACGTCTCCTTGCATTCTCGATAGAGACACTAGAGTTTAGCTCACGCGCGCCGCGACAAGCATCACAACAACTCAGCAACAGTGCCATGGTTTCATATGAACGTAGGGAAATATCAAGGATAATCTTCTTTTGCCGCTTCTCCTAAACCATGCACTTCTACGATGAGTGGGGTCACGGGCAGATAAAATGATCTCACAACAATGGAAAAAAGATCTTGCACTCATACGGCTGCTGTCGCTGTATTTTTGGATTGCTTACTACCTCTGCAAGGCTAAGTGTTGCTAAAAAAGATATGTACAACAAGAGATTCATGACCGGCAAGCTATAGATGTTGGGTAATTCGGTATTTCCATGAAGAAATTCGGGTACGAGCAAAACATTAGAAAAAGTGCAACCTCTCGGCAAGAAAATCGATCTGATTATAGACAGAAACAATATTGATCCATAACTGTAAACGGCTGAATTTGACATGAAACACTCCAGCACGATTTTTTCGGGATCTCGGAAATATCTGGATTACCTTCTCGAGCACTACCGATCGGATGTTAACTGCGACTTTATTTTATCTGTGTGATCAACTCAGTTTCTCACCAAATTTGTGAAAGCAATGATAAATGATAAAGCTTTCAGCGTTGATCAATACCTTAGAGATGCGCTGTGCTTTCGTCTTGAATTTTCAAGTTCATCTCAGGTGGTTGAATGCACATCCGCCATTTACAATGATTCGCTGTGGCCTACCGCTACATAACCTTATAAACAAGTCTGGGGTCACTCAGGTATCAGTCCATCGACCCCAAGAATGGATGGCCTGGTGAGCTATGAGCACGAGGTCGAACCACGATCTTGTGTGCGACGCAGACCATACGCCACATGGGCTCTTGGATCCAATGAAACTTGTTCAAAACTAGCAAGACGACCTAAAGCTTTTGATAACAGAAAAAAAACGCTACTTTAGCAAATGGTAGCACAGTTTTCCAAGCCCATCCGCTACGCTGGGCAAGAAGTTCTCATGAACAGTGTTAGTAATCATCTGAAAGCATAAATTTCAGGAAAGCGCTTTACGTGGCCGGGTTTTCGAAAAGACCCTTTTATATCGTTAAAAAATCCAACATAATATTAGCTTTACACGCGCATAATTCTCGTAGTAAGGAATTATTCTTTAGACTGTCACTGATAGTTGAATAGCGTAAAATTTACCGAGTTCAACGCTGTGCTTATATCCTTAAAATACGTTTCTCTACAACGAAACGGGGAAAATCAGACTGATTCAAATACGAGCAAGTCCTCTTTGGAAATTCCACAGGCTGTGCGGTGAGATGGGAGGATGGTGGGCAGAGGTAGGCAGGAAGCGGATCTGCAAGAACATCGATTTATAGCGCCTAGGTGAGGTCTATTTGTTCGATAATTGTTTCTCCATCTCGGAAGGTTCTGGTTGAAACGACTGACCCTAATATCAGAACATTTTCTCTACATGTTCATGTGGTTTTCGTACTTCCAACGAAGTAAGATTTGAATTGCGCGGCTGATGTGAAGCATAATTTCATCTTCAAATTTTTTCAGCGCACTAGCTTGCTATTCAAGCTTTCAAATTACTATTAACATTCTTAATGAAAGCTTTTTGTTTTGCCTAAGAAATACGGATGGAAATCGTGCTACCAAATGGAATATAACTCAAAAAACAATCCTTAAACGTGCCAAATAATCAATTTTGAGCCACGCATGTCATGTGGCCTGTTAAGAAGGACTGACTTATAGAGCTCGATACAAGTGTTTCGACCTTGCAGTCTCGTCAGCCGGGTAGTTACCCCTGCAAGGTCGAAACAAGTGTATCGGGCTCTATAAGTCAGCACTTATTAATAGACCACGTGACATGCGTGGCTCAATATTGATTATTTGGCAAATTGAAATTTGGGCTGTGGTTCTAAGAAAACAATTGAAACGAAAGATATGATATATTGAATCCTCAAACATTTCCATACCTCCATCATCACCAAGTCTTGTTGCAACAATCTGAAACAAACCCATACCATTTCCAATCGTAACAACCTAAAAATAAGAAAGAAAAATGAGTATCTTAAAGCACCAAAGACATAATACAATCAAGTAGCCAGTGAGTACAATATTTCCACGTTCAGGATCGTCTTTTTCCTTCTGGTTTTTCCGTTGCTGACTAATTGTTGCCGCTTCATTAGTCTGTTTTTCCTTAGCAAAACTTCTCTCATTTACCTTGCACATCGGAGTCGACATATTGTAAATAAAAAATAAGAGAAAGATCAAAAGTTCAAAGAGATAGTGAGGAGTTGTGGCCCTATGAAGGCGCGATAATAATAGAAGCGCGAGCGCGCGTGGGACACATAGCCTCATTATAGATACAACAGGGTTGTAAGAAGGTTTTTCTGAGAAACAAGTCCATTTTGAAACTTTTTGAAATTTACGCTATTTGAAAGTCATCGGAATTTTAGAAGCGTGATAATTATATGAACGCGCAGCGCATGAAACATAATCTTATATGTTTAGCTGGACAAAGTTTGTTTCAAAACTATTTATGAACTTTGAATAATGTAAATTTCGATGAGTTCAAAAATGTACCTGTTTTCCAGGAAAGGCCTTTTTACGACAATGTAGGTTATCAATAAGATTATGCCTCCTAGGCGCTGCGCTTGATGGACCACAACTCTCCACTAGAGTCTAAGACAGTAAATGCAACAAGAACACTTGGTCTTCAAGCAAAATAAGACGTGGCGGACACTCTACTCCAGAAAAATTCCATTAGCTTGAAGTGCACCAAAACTTGCTAATTCAATAACATATGAGAATTTAAGAAAAAAAAAGAAAAAAGATGGGAGGTTTTAACGCGACAAATTAACCTCCTCAAGTCCTCGAAGTCCAGCGTTGTTCATTGTGGAATGTACATGCCAAAGGATAGTCCAGTACATTTGCTCTTCTTCAGTGAATTTAAATCTATAAATCAATTGTTCGATGATACATAGACGCGAATGATAAAGAGCCAAAATTTCGACAGCCCTACAGTACATCGTAGCGAACCCTATCGGATAGACGCCATAGGAACAGTTCTCAGAACAAAGACGAACGGGACAACGATGTTATAATCATATTTCATACGTTCACTTGCAGCATTTTGCTTAAGTTGATTACTGTTAGTAATCAAAACTTCCCTAGTAGGGTCTTTTTTGATACTCCGGTGCAGTGGGGCAAATAACCCCACAATTTCGTCCATAGTGCTCATCACAGCCAGATTGTTACAAGGTGTTGCTATGACCATATCGATATCGAGATCAGGCAGACTAAACGTAGAAGAAGGTTTCTTTGCCTAAGGAAACCGTTAGGTTATGGAAATGATGTGATATATAAGGTTGTTCGATAGGTTTTGGCACTATGGCAATAAACACCAATCTTGTTAAAAGAAGTAAATAAAATTGCATCACTTTAGTATCTTTCAATTGCGCAATTTCTCGCAAACATTTGATATATAACCTGCCTTTATTTGGCTGAAGATGCAGCTGTCTTGAGAACAAATTCGCCTGCTGTTCATGCACGAATGGTGCGTGAGGGAAAAGGCTAGTGAAGTGGTGGGTAAGATTAATGGTGCTTGTAATGATGATACAGTTGCAGAAAAGACAGCCAGGAAGTGGTTCGCAAAGTTCAAAGCGAAGACAACGGTCTGGAGGATCAGCCGCGCTCGAGCCGACCACACAAAGCTCCATCAATCTTGCGCGCCGCCTCATTAGCTTTTCCCACCTATGCGCATCCGTGCATGAATAACAAGCGAATTTGTTCTCCCAACAGCTCCATCTCAAAGCAGTTGTAGGCAGGTTTTATAGCAATATATTCGCAAGGAAATGCGCAGTTGAACTATACCAAACTAATGCAATTTCAATAACTTCTGGCTAATAAATTCGGTGTTTATTTCTCAAATGCTAAAACGACATAATAAAAGAGAGGGAAATAAAAGGCAATGTTTCCAAAAATATTCTCTCTTATGGTGAATCTGGGCGAATGTGGCGCAATGGTTGCAGGAGCTTTTCGTCCCAAATAAGGTCGATGGTTCATCTCGCGCTCATGGCTCACAGAGCCATCCATCCCTTCAGGGTCGGTAGATTGGTACTAAACTGCTCCCAAACTTGTCTAAAAGGATGAGCACCACTGACTCGATACAACGGGAGGACACAACGAGTTACTGTGAAGGCCAAACATGCATTCCAGTCATCTCAAACAAAGTTAAAAATTGACGACGAATGTAGGGCTCATCCCTCAGGGACTGATCAATGCGAAAAGCTTTATCTTTCCTTTTTATAGTAAATCCACTCTAAATTAACGATAGAAAATTCGAGGCATGAGAGATAAAGTTCCCAGGATTGCTCGACCCCTGAGGGATACGCCATGAACTCGACTCCATCCATACCATTGTAGAAGTGATCGAATGTCTCCTTGAGCTTTACAGCTAGTCGCGGTGGCCCACCGACGTATCAAGTCAGTGCTGCTGCCCTCCCATACAAGCCAGATACCAATTCGCCAACCACGGAGGGATCGTAGGTTTGGTAAGCCATGCCATGGACAAAGGGATCGAACCATCGACTAAGCGTGTGTCGCATGTGACACACGCACTTTGGAAATTAGTGAGAGAGTGGAATTGAGAAATATTGAAGGCCTGAAGTTTCATATAGTAATACTCCTTGTACTAATTACAATTACTTGAGTGCCAAAAAACCGTATGATTGTGAACTACACTAGCGCCTTTTTTCCACAAATATGAGCTATATGTTACAAAACCATATGAGCGTATAGAATAAACAGTGGTGTATCAAAGTAAACTGAGAAGTCCCGAAATTCCGTTAAGGCGGAGAAAAAACCCTAAATAGTCACGAAAGCTGCGCGCCTCTTTGCCATTCGTGACGAGCGAAGCGATTTCTCTTAGCATCCCGAACAGGTTGAACTAAAGGACATGCATTACTTATAAGCTCTCGGCGTTGATCAATCCCTGAGGGATGCGCCATGCGTTCGTCTTCAATTTTTAACTACGTTGGAGGTGATTGAATGCATGCATATTTGGCCTTTACAATGACTCGCGGTGATCTCCCGCTGTCCAGACAAGTCTACGACTAGTTCGGTACCAATTTACCGGTTCTGTAGGATAAATGGATTGATCTTCTGTGCGACGTACTGCACCTCCAACCACTGCGCCACATGAGCTCCTGTGATGCAAAAAAGGAAGTAAATAAATAAACAAACACATTTATAATGACACCATAGCTTTCAAAACCAGGACCACAATCGGAGTTAGCAGGTTGTGGGGTTAGGGAAGGATCAGGCCCGTTCCATGACTAGTAGATCAATAAAAACAAGAGGAAATAAAAGTGGCGTCGACCTTTAGGAACAGAAAAATTCAAAATGTTACGAATTGGCGCCAGAAAAAAAATCAACTAGTAATGGATTAGAGCGCGTTAATAACAATGAACGAACGATTGACATTCACTTGAAAAAAAGGTAATGCTGACAAAGAAAACTACTTGGAATGCTATTTTATATGTTAAGTACTACCGCTCTTTATAACTGAAGGTGACAGCCAATTTCTAGAACAATCGTTGATAAGAAATAAATGTGCCTCGGTGGTGTAGTGGTAGAGCAAGCGTCCCCGGATAAGAGGAAACGCAGGTTCGATTTCCGACTGAGACCATGTTTTTGCTCACACTCAGTTCTCTTAGGTATATAAGTAACCTCATAACATTGCGAAAAAAGCAGTAAAAACGCTAGGATTTCGAAGTATTACGCAAGAAATAAAGGCAGCTCAATGACACAGACAAAGAGTGAATGTAGCATAAGCTTGAGAACAATCTATGGCAAATGACGAGTTCAGAATCGACACAATTCGATTTCTTTCTCAAAATTCAGTATCAATGTGACCTCACCGTAGCACTGTAGATATTTGTCTCATTGGTAGAGCTTCACAGAAAATTAGGAATTCTGATGTCGAATTTCACAACAAAAATTCTGCTTTAACGACAAGAATATTGTATTTGTTTTGTTCCAGAGGCGTGAAAGAAATTTTATCCTTCTCACAGCGCAGTGTATCCTTTTGCCTGTGTTCCTTGTCTTTATCAAACTCGCGCCAAATACGCTGCCGACATTAGTGCCCTGCCGGCAAGAGGGTTGGTCGCCGGCTAACCGCCATAGTGAGGTTCAGCCACCCAGGAACGGTGCCGAAAGTCTCGATCAATACTGCAGTACTGCAGTAGTGTACTGGGATGATCATGATCACCCTGGTGGCCCTCACCATCCACTTCACGTGGTCGCGGCGAGGGTGCACCAGGCACCTCCTGATGGCCAATTTTTGGAAGGCTCGAAAGCTTCTTTCGAACCGGCAAGGAGTTGAATCTCGGCAGCGGGAAGGAGTGGTCTAAGGCGGACACAGCCACACTGGCAAGGCCTATAGTTGTCACAGAATAGCTTGCCGACTACACATCTCGCATTGAGACGAACCGATGTGTAGACGTGCTCATTGCGCGATACAAATGAAAAGAGCGCTTTTTTAAACGTTCAAAGAACCTCGCTCGAGGGCCTGAAATCCATAGAGGGCCTGTTAATTTACAGCATGTAGTTTAAAATTCCGTGAGACTTTGTTGTTAAGTGAAGATGGTTCGTCACCTTGACTGAGAGATTGAGTGGTGAACAAAAACACGGCCTCAGGCGGGAATCGAACCCACGTTTCATCCTATCCGGGGACGCGTGCTCTACCACTACACCACTGAGGCACATTTGCCCGACCACTCATTCTTTAACATTTAACACCTTTCTTAGAAATGTAAGGCCAGTAAACTCTAAAAAAAAACTAAACGAGCTACGCTTTGGATTTATTAAATAAATTCAGAAGGCTTTCAAATACCACCACTTCATTTGACGTCTCACAAAATTTTTCCATCATGACAATCCCAGCACTTTTTAGATTTCATTTTTTTTTTCGTCTTTTCCTGAGCGTCGTGGAATACTGGTTGAGCGAGTCTCTCTGCAGTTTTGAGGATAGCTCGACTGTGGCGTTCCATGAGGCGATCGCTGTTGACTATTGGACATGTGGTGTGAGGGATGGGGATCGGCCTTGCGCCGAACCGCGAAGAGCATCACAACCACTAGACCACGCCCTGTTTCGCACTTTATCGAATACTTTTAGTTTGTCAAGGTTGAAACATGTGTATCGGTCTCAATAAGTCAGCCTTTATAACAGACTACATGACATGTTGGATCAAATAATAATTACGAGATATTCGAAATCTCTAGTATTTTGCTGAAACTTATATGATTTGTAAAAAAGTTTTCTGAGAAACAAGTCTATTAACTTTTTGAAATTTACGCTATTTGAAAGTCATCGGAATTTTAGAAGCGTGATAATTATATGAACGCGCAGCGCATGAAACATAATCTTATATATTTCGCTGGACAAAGTTTGTTCCAAAACGAATTATACCCTTCGAATAATGTAAATTTCGATCAGTTTAAAAGCGTACCTGTTTCCCCGGAAAGGCCTTTGTACAATAATGTAGGTTATCAAGGGGGAGCGACGGCAACATTGTGGCAAGAGATTGTTCGTTGGCGTGTGAGATACGTAAAGGGGAGCGACAAAGAGATTGTTCGTTGGCGTGTGAGATACGTAAAGGGGAGCGACGGAGAGATTGTTTGTTGTCGTGTGAGATACGTAAAGGGGAGCGACGGAGAGATTGTTCGTTGTCGTGTGAGATACGTAAAGGGGAGCGACGGAGAGATTGTTCGTTGGCGTGTGAGATACGTAAAGGGGAGCGACGGAGAGATTGTTCGTTGTCGTGTGAGATACGTAAAGGGGAGCGACGGAGAGATTGTTCGTTGTCGTGTGAGATACGTAAAGGGGAGCGACGGAGAGATTGTTCGTTGGCGTGTGAGATACGTAAAGGGGAGCGACGGAGAGATTGTTTGTTGTCGTGTGAGATACGTAAAGGGGAGCGACGGAGAGATTGTTTGTTGTCGTGTGAGATACGTAAAGGGGAGCGACAAGAGAGATTGTTTGTCGCGGTGAGATAGTAAAGGGGAGCGACGGAGAGATTGTTTGTGTCGTGTGAGATACGTAACGGGGAGCGACGGAGAGATTGTTCTGTTGGCGTGTGAGATACGTAAAGGGAGCGACGAAGAGATTTGTTCGTATGGCGCTGTGAGATACGTAAAGGGAGCGACGAAGAGATTGTTGTCGTTGAGACGTGTGGGAGTAATACGTCAAAGGGGAGCGACGGAGAGATGTGTTCGTTGGCGTGTGAGATACGTAAAGGGGAGCGACGGAGAGATTGTTCGTTGTCGTGTGAGATACGTAAAGGGGAGCGACGAAGAGAGATTGTCGCGTTGGACGT
Organism: Parelaphostrongylus tenuis; assembly: GCA_019055375.1. Taxonomy (NCBI): domain Eukaryota; kingdom Metazoa; phylum Nematoda; class Chromadorea; order Rhabditida; family Metastrongylidae; genus Parelaphostrongylus; species Parelaphostrongylus tenuis. The sequence goes on along the minus strand of JAHQIW010006048.1, from coordinate 7,362 downwards.
AGTGAGACAGTTTCGGTGCTGAGGGAGAGCGACGGAGAGATTGTTTGTTGTCGTGTGAGATACGTAAAGGGGAGCGACGGAGAGATTGTTTGTTGTCGTGTGAGATACGTAAAGGGGAGCGACGGAGAGATTGTTCGTTGTCGTGTGAGATACGTAAAGGGGAGCGACGGAGAGATTGTTCGTTGTCGTGTGAGATACGTAAAGGGGAGCGACGGAGAGATTGTTCGTTGTCGTGTGAGATACGTAAAGGGGAGCGACGGAGAGATTGTTCGTTGTCGTGTGAGATACGTAAAGGGGAGCGACGGAGAGATTGTTCGTTGTCGTGTGAGATACGTAAAGGGGAGCGACGGAGAGATTGTTCGTTGTCGTGTGAGATACGTAAAGGGGAGCGACGGAGAGATTGTTCGTTGTCGTGTGAGATACGTAAAGGGGAGCGACGAAGAGATTGTTCGTTGGCGTGTGAGATACGTGAAGGGGAGCGACGGAGAGATTGTTTGTTGTCGTGTGAGATACGTAAAGGGGAGCGACGGAGAGATTGTTTCGTTGTCGTGTGAGATACGTAAAGGGGAGCGACGGAGAGATTGTTCGTTGTCGTGTGAGATACGTGAAGGGGAGCGACGGAGAGATTGTTCGTTGTCGTGTGAGATACGTAAAGGGGAGCGACGGAGAGATTGTTTGTTGTCGTGTGAGATACGTAAAGGGGAGCGACGGAGAGATTGTTCGTTGTCGTGTGAGATACGTGAAGGGGAGCGACGGAGAGATTGTTGTTGTCGAGTGAATAAAAGAGGGACGACGGAGAGATTGTTCGTTGTCGCGTGAGATACGTGAAGGGGAGCGACGGAGATTTTGTGTCGTTGTACGTGTGAGCCAAGATCGTGAAAGGAAGGGAGCGACGAAGAGATGTTCGTTGTCGCGATACTGAAACGACGTGAGATTGTACTTAGTAAAAGGGGAGCGACGGAGAGATGTTTGTTGCGTGTGAGATACGTAAAGGGGAGCGACGGAGAGATTGTTTTGCGTGTGAGATACGTGAAGGGAGCGACAAAGAGATTGTTCGTTGTGCGTGTTGGAGATACGTAAAGGGGAGCGACGGAGAGATTGTTGTTGCGTGTGAGATACGTAAGGGGAGCGACGGAGAGATTGTTGTTGTCGTGTGAGATACGTAAAGGGGAGCGACGAAGAGATTGTTCGTTGGCGTGTGAGATACGTGAAGGGGAGCGACGGAGAGATTGTTTGTTGTCGTGTGAGATACGTAAAGGGGAGCGACGGAGAGATTGTTCGTTGTCGTGTGAGATACGTAAAGGGGAGCGACGGAGAGATTGTTCGTTGTGCGTGTGAGATACGTAGAAGGGGAGCGACGGAGAGATTGTTCATTGTCGTTGTGAGATACGTAAAGGGGAGCGACGGAGAGATTGTTGTTGGCGTGTGAGATACGTGAAGGGGAGCGACAGAAGAGATTGTTCGTTGGCGTGTGAGTACGTGAAGGGGAGCGACGGAGAGATTGTTCGTTGTCGTGTGAGATACGTGAAGGGGAGCGACGGAGAGATTGTTCGTTGTCGCGTGAGATACGTGAAGGGGAGCGACGGAGAGATTGTTCATTGTCGCGTGAGATACGTGAAGGGGAGCGACGGAGAGATTGTTCGTTGGCGTGAGATACGTAAAGGGGAGCGACAAAGAGATTGTTCGTTGGCGTGTGAGATACGTAAAGGGGAGCGACGGAGAGATTGTTGTTGTCGTGTGAGATACGTAAAGGGGAGCGACGGAGAGATTGTTCGTTGTCGTGTGAGATACGTGAAGGGGAGCGACGGAGAGATTGTTCGTTGTCGTGTGAGATACGTAAAGGGGAGCGACGGAGAGAGATTGTTCGTATGTCGTCTTGAGATACGTGAAGGGGAGCGACGGAGAGATTGTTTGTTGTCGGTGAGATACGTAAAAGCGGGAGCGTCAGAACTGGAGGGAGATTGTTGTTGTCGTCGTGAGATACGTAAAGTGGAGCGACGGAGAGATTGTTCATTGTCGCGTGAGATACGTAAAGGGGAGCGACGGAGAGATTGTTTGTTGTCGTGTGAGATACGTAAGGGGAGCGACGGAGAGATTGATTCGTTGTCGTGTGAGATACGTGAAGGGGAGCGACAAAGAGATGTTCGTTGTCGTGTGAGATACGTGAAGGGGAGCGACGGAGAGATTGTTGTTGTCGTGTGAGATACGTTAAGGGGAGCGACGAAGAGATTGTTCGTTGTCGTGTGAGATACGTGAAGGGGAGCGACGGAGAGATTGTTGTCGTGTGAGATACGTAAGGGAGCGACTGAAGATTTTTCATTGTCGTGTGGATACGTAGGGGAGCGACGGAGAGATTGTTCGTTGTCGTGTGAGATACGTAAAGGGGAGCGACGGAGAGATTGTTCTGTGTCGCGTGAGATACGTAAAGGGGAGCGACGGGAGAGATTGTTTGTTTGTCGTGTGAGATACGTAAAGGGGAGCGACGGAGAGATTGTTTGTTGTCGTGTGAGATACGTAAAGGGGAGCGACGGAGAGATTGTTTGTTGTCGTGTGAGATACGTAAAGGGGAGCGACGGAGAGATTGTTCGTTGTCGTGTGAGATACGTAAAGGGGAGCGACGGAGAGATTGTTTGTTGTCGTGTGAGATACGTAAAGGGGAGCGACGGAGAGATTGTTCGTTGTCGTGTGAGATACGTGAAGGGGAGCGACGGAGAGATTGTTCGTTGTCGTGTGAGATACGTAAAGGGGAGCGACGGAGAGATTGTTTGTTGTCGTGTGAGATACGTAAAGGGGAGCGACGGAGAGATTGTTCGTTGTCGTGTGAGATACGTAAAGGGGAGCGACGGAGAGATTGTTCGTTGTCGTGTGAGATACGTGAAGGGGAGCGACGGAGAGATTGTTCGTTGTCGTGTGAGATACGTGAAGGGGAGCGACGGAGAGATTGTTTGTTGTCGTGTGAGATACGTAAAGGGGAGCGACGGAGAGATTGTTCGTTGTCGTGTGAGATACGTAAAGGGGAGCGACGGAGAGATTGTTCGTTGTCGTGTGAGATACGTAAAGGGGAGCGACGGAGAGATTGTTCGTTGTCGTGTGAGATACGTGAAGGGGAGCGACGGAGAGATTGTTTGTTGTCGTGTGAGATACGTGAAGGGGAGCGACGGAGAGATTGTTCGTTGTCGTGTGAGATACGTAAAGGGGAGCGACGGAGAGATTGTTTGTTGTCGTGTGAGATACGTAAAGGGGAGCGACGGAGAGATTGTTTGTTGTCGTGTGAGATACGTAAAGGGGAGCGACGGAGAGATTGTTTGTTGTCGTGTGAGATACGTAAAGGGGAGCGACGGAGAGATTGTTCGTTGTCGTGTGAGATACGTAAAGGGGAGCGACGGAGAGATTGTTTGTTGTCGTGTGAGATACGTAAAGGGGAGCGACGGAGAGATTGTTTGTTGTCGTGTGAGATACGTAAAGGGGAGCGACGGAGAGATTGTTCGTTGTCGTGTGAGATACGTAAAGGGGAGCGACGGAGAGATTGTTTGTTGTCGTGTGAGATACGTAAGGGGAGCGACGGAGAGATTGTTTGTTGTCGTGTGAGATACGTGAGCAAGGGGGTAGACGGGGAGCGACGAGAGATGTTTGTTGTCGTGTGAGATACGTAAAGGGGAGCGACGGAGAGATTGTTCATTGTCGTGTGAGATACGTGAAGGGGAGCGACGGAGAGATTGTTTGTCGTGTGAGATACGTAAGGGAGCGACGGAGAGATTGTTCGATTGTCGTGTGAGATACGTAAAGGGGAGCGACGGAGAGATTGTTCGTTGTCGTGTGAGATACGTAAGGGAGCGACGGAGAGATTGTCTGTTGTCGTGTGAGATACGTAAAGGGGAGCGACGGAGAGATTGTTCGTTGTCGTGTGAGATACGTGAAGGGGAGCGACGGAGAGATTGTTTGTTGTCGTGTGAGATACGTAAAGGGGAGCGACGGAGAGATTGTTTGTTGTCGTGTGAGATACGTAAAGGGGAGCGACGGAGAGATTGTTGTTGTCGTGTGAGATACGTAAAGGGGAGCGACGGAGAGATTGTTTGTTGTCGCGTGAGATACGTGAAGGGGAGCGACGGAGAGATTGTTTGTTGTCGTGTGAGATACGTAAAGGGGAGCGACGGAGAGATTGTTCATTGTCGTGTGAGATACGTGAAGGGGAGCGACGACGAGATTGTTTGTTTGTCGGTGAGGTACGTGAAGGGGAGCGACGGAGAGATTGTTCGTGTCGTGTGAGATACGTAAAGGGGAGCGACGGAGAGATTGTTCATGTCGTGTGAGATACGTGAAGGGGAGCGACGGAGAGATTGTTTGTTGTCGCGTGAGATACGTAAAGGGGAGCGACGGAGAGATTGTTTGTTGGTCGTGTGAGATACGTAAAGGGGAGCGACGGAGAGATTGTTCGTTGTCGTGTGAGATACGTGGAAGGGGAGCGACAGAGAGAGTGTTTGTTGTCGCGTGAGATACGTAAAGGGGAGCGAGGACGAGAGGATTGTTATTTGTCGTGTGAGATACGGAGGGGACGCCGACGGAGAGATTGTTTTGTTGTGCGTGTGAGATACGTAAAGGGGTGAGACGGAGAGATTGTTGTTGTCGATGTGTAGTAGGACGTATAATGGGGAGCGTACGGATGAGATTGTTCGTTGTCGTGTGAGATACGTGAAGGGGAGCGTAACGGAGAGAGTGTTTGTTGTCAGTCGTGAGATACGTAAAGGGGAGCGCGACGGAGAGATTGTTTGTTGTCGGTAGGCGAAGGTACAGGGAGCGAGACGGTGTGTGAGGATTTGTCTTTCGCTCCACAGCAATCAGCATGGCATACTATTGTGAAATCCGGATCCCAAAAGTAAACAGATTTTCTCCCCTCCGGAGCTAATTTGAACGCACAAAATATCAAGTCCGCGGCGTGCGCTGTATAATTACGATTAAAGAGTTATCATCAGTGAATTATTGTTTAAACATGAAGTTACTCTCTCGCGCTGCTGCACAGAGTCTTTACATGCGTTTCAGCCAAGATGCGAATATTTTCTAGATAGATCTCGTGATCGCCGCAATAGCATCGCGTACTATAGCATTCACGCAATCCGATAGAAACAGAATGCCCCCTTTTTTTTCTTTGATTCATTAGTGACATAAAATAAGTGATGCTATACTGTAATAAAGCGTAATCATCAGTGATTATTGTTCAACATGAATCTATTACGTTGCGTCGACTCTTGTTATACGTTTCAGCCAAGATGCGATCTCTATGTGGTAGGATATGAATCCGATGCCAGAAATCAGATTTGGATACAATTGGACTTCCGCGCATTCACCGATTATCCTAGAACAGACTGAGTCTATTGAGGTGACGTAAAAAATTGGGTTGATACCCATACTATGTGCATAAAGCGTACCAATAGTGTATACATTTAAAAGATGACGATTATAATTCTGTTTCGGCTTTTGATGAAACCAGTTTCAGCCAAGATGCTGATTAGCTTTTAATAGATCCATCTCCGCCATGCAGCAATCAGATCCGAGTCCCCCCCTCCCCACTCATCTGGTTGCACCCTCCCCTCCCCCCCCCCCTTTTCCGGATCCAAAAGAAACAGACTGAGTAATGACGTAAAAAGTGGTGCTATACTATGATAAAGCGTACCATTAGTGTATCATTCAAGATGAATTCTCTGTGCGCTTTTACACGTTTCAGCCAAGATGTGATTATTTTTAGATAGATCTCGATGCCAGCAATCAGATGGTACTATTGGATTCCGGATCCAAAAGAAACAGACTGAGTAATGACGTAAAAAGTGGTGCTATACTGTAATAAAGCGTATCATCAGTGTATCATGTCAACATGAATTCTCTGTGCGCTTTTACACGTTTCAGCCAAGATGTGATTATTTTTAGATAGATCTCGATGCCAGCAATCAGATGGTACTATTGGATTCCGGATCCAATAGAAACAGACTGAGTAATGACGTAAAAAGTGGTGCTATACTATGATAAAGCGTACCATTAGTGTATCATTCAAGATGAATTCTCTGTGCGCTTTTACACGTTTCAGCCAAGATGTGATTATTTTTAGATAGATCTCGATGCCAGCAATCAGATGGTACTATTGGATTCCGGATCCGAAAGAAACAGACTGAGTAATGACGTAAAAAGTGGTGCTATACTGTAATAAAGCGTATCATCAGTGATTATTGTTCAACATGAATTCTCTGTGCGCTTTTACACGTTTCAGCCAAGATGTGATTATTTTTAGATAGATCTCGATGCCAGCAATCAGATGGTACTATTGGATTCCGGATCCAAAAGAAACAGACTGAGTAATGACGTAAAAAGTGGTGCTATACTATGATAAAGCGTACCATTAGTGTATCATTCAAGATGAATTCTCTGTGCGCTTTTACACGTTTCAGCCAAGATGCGATTATTTTTAGATAGATCTCGATGCCAGCAATCAGATGGTACTATTGGATTCCGGATCCAAAAGAAACAGACTGAGTAATGACGTAAAAAGTGGTGCTATACTGTAATAAAGCGTATCATCAGTGATTATTGTTCAACATGAATTCTCTGTGCGCTTTTACACGTTTCAGCCAAGATGCGATTATTTTTAGATAGATCTCGATGCCAGCAATCAGATGGTACAATTGGATTCCGGATCCGATAGAAACAGACTGAGTAATGACGTAAAAAGTGGTGCTATACTATGATAAAGCGTACCATTAGTGTATCATTCAAGATGAATTCTCTGTGCGCTTTTACACGTTTCAGCCAAGATGTGATTATTTTTAGATAGATCTCGATGCCAGCAATCAGATGGTACAATTGGATTCCGCATCCGATAGAAACAGACTGAGTAATGACGTAAAAAATGGTGCTATACTGTAATAAAGCGTATCATCAGTGATTATTGTTCAACATGAATTCTCTGTGCGCTTTTACACGTTTCAGCCAAGATGCGATTATTTTTAGATAGATCTCGATGCCAGCAATCAGATGGTACTATTGGATTCCGGATCAAAAAAGAAACCAGACCTTGAGCAATACGATAAAAAAGCTGGTGCTCTTTCTTTTTTTTTTTTTTGTTTTTTTTTTTTGTTTTTGTCGGTGCTATTATTTATGATAAAGGGCGGTACCATTGAAGTAGTATCATTTCACAAAGATGGAAATTCTCTGTGACGACTTTTACACGTTTCAGCCAAGGTACTGTGATTACTTTTTAGATAGATCTTCACGATGCGCGCCAGCAATCATGATAGTGCGAAGATATTGGATTTTCCGCCATCCGATAGAGAAAAAAAACAGGAAGAGGTCAATGGGACCTAAAAAAAAATGGTGACT